>CM023487.1:13274912-13569420 GCA_013339685.2 Hyalomma asiaticum
ACCCTGCGCAGGAAGAAGCACTCCTTGAGGCGGTATTCGGGTGTTGGTCCTCCAGTGACGCTTGAGCGCTTATTGCTGTGCTTGCACAGAAGCACCAGCCCGTCAAACAAGACAAATGCCGCTCCGTCAGCCGGCGGCCTGAGCCACTTTGCCGAGGGTACCATCTGCGCATGTGCCAGAAAATGCTGTTCATACACTTCGAACCTTCTTATTACACAACATGGTCAATCGAACAATTTAGTTTCTAAGCACCACATGATACACACTATGTCAATATGTTCCTATGGTAAAGAATACGGCAATTGAAAGTGCAAGGCAAGAACTGAACACTTCACTGGGCAGACTTGTGCCCAGCAATACAAATACCAAACAAGTGCAATTACAGCAGCTGGTATATGCACCTCGATTAAGAAAGTTTTCAGTGTGGCAACTTACTGAGACTTGGCCTTTATACAAATTAGAGTTGCCAGTGCAATTTATATTTTACCTGGAAGGTATCACAATAAATGTCTAGATAATATGGCAGTGCCAACACATTTCCGCATCAACAGAAATGTACTCTTCTGTTGATGTTTGACTAACCTTTACGTGCTAAGTGTGATAAATGAAATGGTATATACATGTCATATAGCACTACAACATACACTATATGACAGGCTTTACAGAACATATGACAAAATGCATGTTGCATAAAGCGTTCGGTATGATGACAACAGAGCTTGCATTAATGACAAGACACTGGGACACCATGGCCGACAGTCCTCACCCATTATGTACTCGTTGCAACACTGGCCGATGTCTCGGCCCTCCCAGCCATCGACGGCCTTCTGAAGCTCCTTCATTTTGTGTAGTGCTGCGGCTCGGCGGTCACGGCTGTGCATGCGTAGCGATGCCTCTCTGAAATCGACATCGAAAGTTTCGCTAAAACAAACGTCCTAGTTTCGTTGGGTAAATCCCCAGGAACACGGATGACCAATCAGAGAAAAATTTAATGCACATTCTATATCACTATTAAACAAAGTGATGCCCTTTGAAGTATTCTACTCCACATCTGGCCAGAACATGCTGGAAGTATGAGCGCTGTATGCTGGAAGTATGAGCTCACATGTCATGAACAAAAAAAGGAATACAGTCTACGCTCGTTATAGCGGACCCGCGTACAACAGACTTTCGGATATAATGGACCATATCTTGACCCAGGTTTGGTCCATGTATTTTATCAATGCAGCCAACTTCGCTTTGAACGGACTCCGCTACAGCGGACTATCGGCTACAGCGGACAAAATTAATGGCAGTTTTTTGCCAAAGTTGCACATACAACGGACTTTTGCCGTTTCGACGCGGACTGACAACATACTTTGCCACGCCGGTGTTTTAAGCAAAAATTTTAAACTTCGGCTGGCAACATTGGTGCTTATCTGGCCAAGCCGAGCCTCTAGCCAAGCCAGCCTGAGAGCATAACCAGGGGGGAGACATGTTGTGAGTTGCGCGTCCGCGCTCTCAGGTGGCGCCACCATCGAAGCGACGACAGCGCACCGCCGGCGGCAGCAGGCGAAACGCCTTTAAGCCTTTAAATTGCCTACTTTGTTTGTAGAACTTCAAATCGATTCACACAAAAAAAAGAGTTGCCTTTTAATTTCAAGTCACAGGAAGCGTATTAAGCACGAACGCTGCAATGTTTTAAATAATGAAACTTCTTGAATGGGCGACGACGAGCGAAAGCGGGCAGTGAGTACCAGAAGACGGCGTCGCGGCGTACGCACCATTCGACGCCTGTGAAAGTTCCGCGGTTATGTTCAAGTCAAGCTGCAAGATACTGGTACTGCGAACAGAGTGATACGACACCATCGTAAAAGTGCAGGGACTTTAGTGGTATACTCTGTTGACACGGATTCGTGCAGTTATACGTATTTTTTACCTTCAGCGGTGGACAGCTGTGCTCCGGATATCTGCGGTGGGGCTGCACATAGTACGTACATTTATGCGTACCGACGATTATGAACGATACTCGCCGGTGCATCTCGTAAAACACTACTCACTTGTCCCTCATTTCATGTAAACATCGGTGTCATTACAATAAAGCGGTTTACTTGCCGCTAGTTTGTATGATCAATGTTGTGGCTGTCCTTACTGCAGCGGTAACCTTTCAAGTAAGTATGCAAGATACTTATAAGTCTCTAATATGTAAATGGGATGCAATTACATTGTGCAAACGAGAGAAATTTTGGGGGTACCTGCCTGTATCGACCGAGGGAGCACCTGCAATACAGTAGCAGACGACAACGGCATATAGTCTGTTTTTGCCGGTCGCCAGCCGCCATTTTGACGCTTCGAAAGCGCCCTTGCAATTTTAAAACGTATTTACCTTTCTAAGCAGTTATAAATTATATAAACAAAATTTACAGTTCTAAAACTTGAATTGCGAGCGTAAACTAGCCAAAACTGTTCAAAGTGCAACATATTTATTTTTTTGTGCGAGTGCCGTCAACACCCAGACGGCGCTACGATCGCTTCCAAAAGATCGTCCCCATTGGTTCTATGGAAATGTCCTCCCCCTGGCATAACAAACGCCATTTTGTCGTTATGTTCCGCGGGGAATGGTTGTGCCGCACCGAGGGCAAGTGCTGACATGATGGCCTCCAAAAAACGGAAACAAATTTCGCTCAGCGATAAAAGAAAAATTGTGAGTGCAATTGCACGCGGAGAAAAGCAGGGGGATGTTGCCAAAGCTATGGGGCTATCGAAGCAGACCATGAATTCCATCGTGCACAACAAAGGTATCGCCGGCAAACAATCGTCGGTGGAACTTTACCCTCAAGCGCTTCAGGCTCCGTGAAGTGACCTAAGGGGGCCGCCAGTCACTGATAACGAAGTTCTTTTCGAGTTAGGTGTGAATAAAAAGCTTTTCTTTGTTCGCTTTTTTCTGCCTTGGATGTTCGTCGTTCTCTCCGCAATCGCATCGTTAGGCATTGCGACCAACGCTATGGTAGTGAGGCGTTCCTGAGCTCCCAACCCAAATACCGGCGAGTTCCACTGAGAAGTTGTAATGAATAAGTTTCTACGCGCGAGGCGCGTGGTAATGAATGCACGTGCTAATTCAGCTTAGCAACGGTCTTGGATTAGCTGAGGCAGAAATGCGTCCGTGCAAAAAATGAATTTGTGATGCCGACCGTTAGAACGAGCCCCAGCCGAAAGCAGTTCTTTTTGTAACATGAGCGGCTCTGTGACGGCAAGCTGTTAGATTAGTAGTTTGGACTGAGCCTCACTAATGTTTACATGGGTTCGGCAGCCACCCATCAGGCCTTTCTGATGAAAGTTGAACATTTGCTATAGTTATAAATTACCACTGTCGGTCGTAGCCGTGCCATGGTGTTTATATTCGGCGGCAGGTATTTAAAAAGGACTAAATCACGCAGCTGAGCGATGTCAGCGATGATAAACACACGGGCCTTACACCACCCCCCCCCTTACGTTCGAAGTCTGGATATTACGGACTTCGGATAAAAAAGACATTTTTTCCCGGATTATGAGGGTCCGTTGTAACGAGAGTCGACTGTATTCCAGTTTCCGAACCCTTGCTTTGAAAAACATTGACAATTAATCTTTCTTATGATAACCATTTCGCATTCCAAGAAACTCCCGAAAGCATACAAGCATACACTAGTGCAGTACTTCCAATATAACTGGGCCTTTCTCTGTCATATATTTTTCAAATGTCCCATAAATTACACTCGTATATTATCACGGAAAGTGTCATTACCTGCGTTACCATGGGCAGTGCACCTGTACATTCTTGCAACGCCATCTATACACAAGAACGCTGTTACTTCCCCTGCTAAATCATCTTCTACAAAAAGCTAAACTAGCACGCTTAGTTCATTTTTTGAGTGGAAATCTTGTGCAAAAAAGCAAGCTGCTCCTATGCAATGTCAAGAACATGCTCATGGGAACATCCTGCTTCTATGAACTTTGGGTGATCTCAACCCACACATCTCCTTTCCATACGACATCAACGACCATATTCACACAACAGTTAATTATAATTAGCTCAGCAATCCAGCATACCACTGTAAAAGCAAGATGTTCTGCTTGATCTCTATGCCTTACCCGGGCCTTTTACGGGGCAGCTTATCAGCACAGGTACGTGTTAGTTGGGCCTTCAGCCTCCGAAGCAACCCTTCAGCTTGCTCCAAAGTTTCTCGGTCTTCTTCTGAAGGTGCCATCTGCTGCAACACCTGCACAAAGAAAGCACGAAATACAGCACCACTGCCTCAAGCGCGTAGATGTGCACTCGAGTTAAAATGAACCACAGTGAGACATCATTTAGTTTTTCTCCTCAGGGTACGCAACCTTACACCCAGTTCTTGGCAAATAAGGCGACAGCAATACCGTTCTTATGAAACTAGCCAGCTGTCACAATGAAAATTTATGAGCAAGTAAGAACACCAGAAGACAACAATAATAGTTTAAAGCGTAATCTTTCTGGTGATGCCAGAAAAGTTATGAAGGTGCAGGCACTCAAATTGAAGGAGTGCACATGCTTGCCTGTCTGAAAATGCACAACTACAATGCTCCTCAGTTGCATTACCGTGTGCATTCTGCTGTACATGGTGACGAATTTCGGTGCTCAAAGTTCTGTGGCATCCGCGCCTTCTGGTCATTGAAATAACCGACTACAACACAACTAATCACCCAAAGAGGTAACTGAAGCTCAGAGATCCTAACAGAACAAAAAGAAAAGCAATCGAATTACTAAAAGGTTGTTAATCACAAGTGTTTAATCACATAAAAGCCTGGCTCGCAAGAAATGCTGCATTTTGCTGCACACAAGCAAAACGGCGCAAGAACAAAGTCGCACTGCTCACCTTGATGGCTTCAAAATACTGAAAACAATGGGCCACCGGACCCACCAGCAGCCTCGGCAGAACATACTTCACTGCAAGCAGAAAGCCGTGTCCAGCAGTCTAAATAGAAAAAAATATAAAAGAAAAGAAAAAAAGTACATCATAAATCCACCACAAGCATCCTTCAAGGTACCCTGCAACAATTCTTGAACAATGTCAGAGAACAGCGCAGATCAGTTGTGGAAGCCCTTGCAAACATGTGAGCTAAATATTATTTCACTGCATGCACCACAAGATTCGCAATTTGGCTTCAAAAACAGCTGGAAGCACGAGCTCTTCTTTCCACAAATAACATCACTGGCCGCATCGACCGTGTGCTTGGCTCTTTTCGTTTCTCTTTAAAAGAGATGTGCACATTTTCTTTATTCGTTGAATTCAAGACAAACGTACAAATCACAGCAGATTATCTTTCAGAGCTCATGAAATCAGCCAATTCTACGTCTGCCTTAGGCGACACAGTTGCTGCCCTCATTGATGACATACAGTACTCAAAGATTGAAATGAAAAAGTCAGGGATAAGTAATGCACATACTTTTCCTTATACCATCATCAATTTGTGTACCATCGGTATAATGTTTTTAAGTATAGCTGCACGAGAAAAACACCACCTTTAAAGATCAGATCTGCAAGCTACATGACACGGTTACGGTGAGCAATTACACATATTAGTTGGTTTAATTCAATGTTTACATGTCCTACTTCATTCCGTGAGCACTGTACTTTGTTGAGAGAAGAGCGGGAGCTCTCCAGTAGTGTTGAGACCAAACTGCGGATTTCCTAGTGTGTGCTGCGCAGTAACATTGGGCCACATGTTCATAGGAGCCTCCACAATTGATCAGCAAAGTTTTCTGACTAGGTCCAAGTGTTACAGAACCCATTAAGAATTTTACGAGCTGTGTAACATGCAATCAAGGAGTCTTGAAGCTAGTACGAAAATGCAAGTTTCAACATGACCAACTCTCGGGATAGTTTGACAGCCCTATATATTACAGCTCTGTCCAACACGAACAACAAACAATAACAGTTTAAGCGTAATCTTTCTGGTGATGCCAGAAAAGTTATGAAGGTGCAGGCACTCAAATTGAAGGAGTGCACATGCTTGCCTGTCTGAAAATGCACAACTACAATGCTCCTCATTGCATTACTGCGTGCATTCTGCTGTACATGGTGACGAATTTCGGTGCTCAAAGTTCTGTGGCATCCGCGCCTTCTAGTCATTGAAATAACCGACTACAACACAACTAATCACCCAAAGAGGTAACTGAAGCTCAGAGATCCTAACAGAACAAAAAGAAAAGCAATCAAATTACTAAAAGGTTGTTAATCACAAGTGTTTAATCACATAAAAGCCCGGCTCGCAAGAAATGCTGCATTTTGCTGCACACAAGCAAAACGGTGCAAGAACAAAGTCGCACTGCTCACCTTGATGGCTTCAAAATACTGAAAACAATGGGCCACCGGACCCACCAGCAGCCTCGGCAGAACATACTTCACTGCAAGCAGAAAGCCGTGTCCAGCAGTCTAAATAGAAAAAAATATAAAAGAAAAGAAAAAAAGCACATCATAAATCCACCACAAGCATCCTTCAAGGTACCCTGCAACAATTCTTGAACAATGTCAGAGAACAGCGCAGATCAGTTGTGGAAGCCCTTGCGAACATGTGAGCTAAATATTATTCCACTGCATGCACCAGAAGATTCGCAATTTGGCTTCAAAAACAGCTGGAAGCACGAGCTCTTCCTTCCACAAATAACATCACTGGCCGCACTGACCGAGTTGCTTGGCTCTTTTCATTTCTCTTTAAAAGAGATACATACATTTTGTTTATTCATTGAATTCAAAACAAACATACAAATCATAGCAGATTATCTTTCAGTGCTCGTGAAATCAGCCAATGCTATGTCTGCCTTAGGTGACACAGCTGTTGCCCTCATTGATGACATACAGTACTCAAGGATTGAAATGAAAAAGGCAGGGATAAGTAATGCACATACTTTTGTTTAGACCATCATAAATTGGTGTACCATTAGTGTAATATTTGTAAGTATACCTGCACGAGTTAACACCCGCCTTTAAAGGCCAGATTCGCAGCTACATGACGTGGTTACAGCGAGCAATTACACAGTATTAGTTGGTTTAATTCAATGTTTACATGTCCTATTTCATTCTGTGAGCACTGTACTTTGTTGGAAGAAGAGCGGGAGCTCTCCAGTTGTGTTTGAGACCAAACTGCGGATTTCCTGGTGCGTGCTGCGCAGTAACATTTGGCCCACATGTTCATAGGAGCCTCCACAATTGATCAGCAAAGTTTTCTGACTAGGTCCAAGTGTTACAGAACCCATTTAAGAATTTTACGAGCTGTGTAACATGCAATCAAGGAGTCTTGAAGCTAGTACAAAAATGCATGTTTCAACATGACCAACTCCTGGATAGTTTGACAGCCCTATCTTATTACAGCTCTGTCCAACACGAACAACAAACAATAATTCCAAATGGTCGAGTGGAGAGGGGTACCTACATTACGATAAATTATGACAAATGTAATAAAACAGAAACAAACCTCACTAAAGCATGGTGCTTCTGCAGCAGCCAACTTTCTCCCTATTGTTTTTTAACATCTTTAACAAGTAGCAGTACTCGCTGTTGCTCCTTGCCCCATTATTTACTTAATTACTGAAATAATTACATGTAATTAACTAAATTAAATTCATATTTAGATCTCCAACCTGCTCATAGTGTTGTTTGCCCGACATCAGGGATCTGGCCTATGCATCTCCAGCGCACAAAGTCTTCACCTTACAGCATGCAGTACATAACAGTGAACCAGAACTAGCTTGACTTGTCGGTGCAAACATAGCACTAGCATCTACAAAATAAAAGTGGCTGGCAACAAGATGTGTCCGAACACGTGATGTGCTCATACTGCTTCCGAGATCCTTGAAACTCTCAATAACCGCCTTACAGAGCCTCCGAGCGACAAGGACATGTAGGCGTTGCTCATCCACTGTACGTACTGAAGTGATGCACCAGACACGGCAGCCCACACACAATGTGAATTTTGGTGCATCCCATGGCAATAGGGGCTTCAAGTGACCCACCTGTAAGGAGCTGGCCACATCCGGTTTCTGCAGAAGCTCTGCCAACGTGTCTCGACAGCTTCTGGATACCACAGTTTGGGCGTAGTCATCGTAGACATCAAACTCGTCATACTGCACGAAAGGGTAGGACAGATGGGAAGGCGAAATATTAAAGACAAGTAAGAAAACAACAACCAAGCTCATTTTGCTTGCTCAGACAACAACTCTACACGTACTGCCACAAATAAAAAAAAAAGAAAAAAAAAATGAAAATGTGAACTCAGTCATAGTAAGTGACGTATTCACCTGACTGTAAGGTGACACAAATGTAAGTCAACACCCCAGAAAATTCCAGGTCAAAAGAAAAAGGAAATTGACTGGCGGCACACGTTTTGGTTTCGGTTATAAGTCGACGCTTCCGACTTAGGGTTCAAATTTTCACATAATGGGTCAACTTACAATCGTGTAAATATAGTAACCTTTGCATAACAAGCACCAACTGTTATGTAGCATCTAATTTTGGGCACTTTCACATGAAAGCAATGCAAACTATGGTGAAAATTGCAACTTACAATCGTGTGAACATGGTAACCATTGCATAACAAGCACCAGCTGTAATGTAGCATCTAATCTTGGGCACTTTCACACGAAGCAGCAACGCAAGCTGGCAAATGTGAAAGTTCGTCTGCAGTTTGTTGTCTACCTAATTCATACCTATGGTACAACATGCTCCAGGAAATAAACAAGAAGACAGCAACCCCTCGTACCTCGGCCATTTCATAGAAGCAGGAACCAATGGCAGGACTCTGATTTTCATCCGTCATTTCTACGACATCCTCAAAGGAGCCGAGGAGTGAGACGCTGAACTCGTACACCTCCATGACATTGCCGAAAATGACATCCAGATCCTGGTGAAAGAAAAAGAATGGCAAGATGTCAGAACATTGAAGGACGAGTTATATTTCAGCATTCACAGCATGCCGCGCTATGACAGTTGGAGCTAGGCACATCACGTCGGCCATGCCATGCTAACTAGCTGCAATGGCGCTGAAAGCGTGTGTTGCCAAGCAAATGACTCATATATGTACAGAGACCTGCTGCAGTCACGCTCAGTGCAACTGAAGGTGCTTGCTTCTGTATCATGCATTCTTTGCATGGAGGAAGCTGGTGTAGACCAGCGAAAGTTTGGAATTGTGCGTGTGCCAGTGTCAGTGCGACATGTCTCATGGCACCAGACACTCCGGTTGCATTGCACTGTTGGAATATAGACACCGGATTTTTGCTACTGTGGTGTCACGAAACCCAACGTGGTCATATGCGCGTGTTGTGTAAGAGAAAGAGTGCGCCGCAAGAAATACGCACCAAACAAATAAATTCTCACAGAGTAGACTGCTCTGACATTTGCACAAGAAACATGCTACACGTAGACAGCACAGCTTATCAAAAATGTCATTCTAAGATGGAGAAATTAGGCAAGTTTAGAACAGCAATCCAAAAAACGAAACAGTGGCAACTGCATAATAATGGAAAATTGAAAACAAATATGCACTACTAAGCTGGCTTGAAGACATCACCATTATGTGTAAGTCCATCTGATCATGCTACAAAGTCTTGCAGCTACTGCTGAAAGCACAGAAAAGTAAGGTGCATGACTGCGAAGTTTATGTTCTGCTAAAAAAGAAACTTAAAGGGCCACTAAAGTGAACTAATAAATCAGTTTGTACTGATACATTGTTCTTTGAGAGCACTACTGTCATTGATTACAGCGTCCTTCGTTCAATATTATAGTGGAAAATGATGGTCAATGTTTCATTCTTTAAGAACACTTTGTACTGATATCTATGCACGTCAATGCAACCATGCCGTCACAGATATCAAAGCTTCCTTTAGTATTTCGGCCACACTGGCTCAATTAAATTTCGTGAAACTTGCATCAAGTCCTTGTCCATCTGCAAACATGATGCCGTACATCGTTACTGGCAAATAATTATGTGGACCCTAGCAGACAACTTCGAAATGTATGACGTCCAAAGCAAGTTGATGCAAGGACTTCAAGATGACGTCACCACCTGCATTTTCCTTTCGAGCATTTCCTAGCTTACCAGGTGGCTTTTCACTGTAAGAGTGATGCTTTTGTTACTGTGAAAAGAGTGCTTTACTGATAAGGAAAAAATTGGTTTGCTGATTTAATAAGAGTGCGCAGTGACTGTACTTGACTCGGCTTTGAGTATTGTACTAATTTCGCAACTAAGCCACTGGAGCCAGACATTAGACCTCATGCGGCTATCATGAAACTTAACCATGCTAAACATTCTCATACAGGTGAAACATCTCAGACGCACTGTGGCATGCCCGAACTTAAGTCTTAGTGCTATGGCCAGGTGCATAGCCTCATTAAGGTGCTGTTTGAAGGCTGTCAATAAACTATACTATCACAAGCACTGTGGCCTCGTCAAGAACGCATCATTGCAATTTCACTGCAAGAAGTCTGGACACCAGTTCAAAAGATGTCACACCTTGCTCCCAGGGAAGAGCTTGTCGAGGGGCTCCCTGAAAACTTTGATGATCATGTTGAGTTCGCGTATGTGCTGCCTCTCCTCAGCAATGAGGTCCTTGACCTCCTCGTCATACGAGGACGGCGGCCGGCTCCCCAGGGACTCTTCCTCGGCTGCTGCGAGGTCTTCACCATGGAACATGTCCATGAGCACCTGCGCAACAGATGCAATACGGTTGAGCCTCTTTGCTAGGGACATGCACCAGGCAGCAGTTTCTGTCCCTTATATCAGGAGTCTCTTATAAGCAGGATGTGCCATGCATACACATTTTTCTGATCAACTTTAATTCCGACATGGGCACATAGTAACTAAATTGACCATAAAAGAATGCTACAGTCTGTTGCAAAGGGTTTATTATATATTCCATTTGCCCTAATGTTAGACAATTTGCTTGGTGGACTGTGTCATTTGGAACACAGTTCATCTTTTTTATGCCCCTACTTTATCACATTACTTTGTTATCGCTTCCATTTATTTCCACAATGAATTGCCTGTAGTTTTGTGATAATTTAAAGATATTTTGTCCTTTATAAATGTCTCCAGAAAGGTGTCTGTTGCATGAGAGGTCCTGCTACTGGGAGAGAGGGCAGCGAACCATAGCCAACCACGAGGGTAAATGATGTATCTTATACCCCACTGTCTCCTATACCAGCGTCTCTTATAAAGGGGGTCAACTGTAGACGGCCCAGTCAGGAAAGGTGCTGAAGAATTCTGATCTTACAATATGCTCCATGGTATTCTGGTAACCGCAAGTTGCAATGATGGCAGTAACCTTTCATAACGTTTCAGTTTGCTGCCTTGTTCTTGAACGCAGTAATAAGCTAATAAGCAAACTGTACAAAAGTAAACATGTTAATGACGAAAATGAGATGGAAGTTCCCCTGCAGAACAATTTTGTCTAAGCAGGAGACATTCAGTTTTCCTTTCCAATATCACCTGGTCTACAGGCAAACCACGTTTTAACCAGACAAGTTAAAACATAATGCAGTTCCACTTTGAATTACTGTAAAAAGCCATGCACTCAAAATATCATTATAAAAAAAACTGAAGTCTTGTCAAGTCGCTAAAAGGAGGTTTCATTGATGTTGACATGCATGACTTGGTAGTCAGTATGTTGTAACGTAGCCTTGTTGTGATACCACCGCAGGTTGGCGAAAATGCCCGTCTATGTGATGTGCTCTTTCTGCCACTATGCATGAGCCACCATACATTAGAGCGCATCAATACTGCATGGAATGCATGTTGCATTTCCAAAAAATTAGATGAGGAACAGGGGCAACAACATATGTCACCTTGTCGGCACACATGGCGACCCGGCAGTCTTGACACGTGATCTCAACATGACGGATGTTCTTGACAGTAGTTGCCAGTCAGCTTGAGGATATCAGCTGCTATGTACTCCAGCACAGCCACCATGTACTGGCTTACTTGTAGGTCCAGCCGGTAGCCCAGAACCTACATGGTGCAAAGACCTTTTGTTCAGTTCAATCTCTGACAACCGCCACTTCAGTGGCAAACAGGCAAATTAACTAGTACAATGCAGCTGCATTCCGCCAGAAGCTATGCATGTCCACCACAAAGGCAAGACACATGCACAAGTCCATGCCATCAGGATGCATCCTGACTGGTCATCCCAGTATTGTCATTGAGCCTGGGTGGCCATTCTCCGAGCTACGAACAATATTTTTTTTTGCCATGGCAAAAGCTTAACGTGCTTGCTTCAAGTTGATTATGTAATACATTTGCCAAAGAAACTTCTCATGCTCACTCAAATGCTACATGGTTGGTTTACGGCAAAAGTCAAATTCTCTACAGGCCTTGCAGTGGTCCTATTTGCCCAAAGGCTGACACTGCCGCATCGCGGTGTACGCTGGGCTTACAAAACTGCATTTATTGGCAATATGATCGTGCAGCCTTCTTCGAGCAGTGCCATAAAGTTGATGGCCCCAGAGTTCCTGTAGGGGTTTAGTGGGACCTTATCTGACCTTCACTTGAGGGCTAAGACTGGTGAAGAACCCATCTTTGTCAAGCAGCACAGAGATCTCGTTGCTCACGCACGTGCAAGCATGCACAAAGCGCCTCGGCAGTGCTCACCTTGTTCAGGAGGGGGTGTATCTTGTCGAGCGGCAACACCAGGGAAGAGCGGCGCCGGCCGCGCTCCAGGGCGGCCTGGGCATCCTTGATGGCCCACAGGTCGATGGGGTTGGGGAAGAGGCGGCGCACGCGGTCTTCCACGTCCTGCACCGAATGTGGCCGGCCCCCACACAGCGTCCACAGCAGCCGCAGTACCAGGCCCTCGACATATTGCAGGGCCTCCTCGGTGGCAGTCAGTGTGGGATGCACTTGGCACTGAACCTGCATGTCGGGCACGCCATAGTTTTTGTCATCAAATGGAGCGCTACACGGAGTGGACATTGCATAAACCGCACACGTCAGAAGCAGTGGGCTGGTGAGGTGGGTGTGGACAAGTGACAAGAACCTTAGCCCTTTCTTTCCAATTAAACGCGAAGTGTAATGAAGTTTGAGACCATGTAAAAAGTGCTGTTTCAGAGACCATGAGAGAAAATGGCTTGAAAAGCAAGCAATAATGGTGGCTTTTGGTACCAGAACTAAAACAATGCCATTACAGAGTTTCAGAATTGGGTATGCAAGCTTCGCGTTCTCCGAGTGTTATGCTATTTCCAAGATGATTTGTCCGCACTGCAGATGATTTATTATTTGCAGATGATTTATCTGCACTGCCTAACTGCAACAAGCAGTGTGCATGCTCGCTCAACCAGACAACACAGCTAGCAGTCACTGTTTAAACAGGTAACATCATTACATAGATCACTATGACAACATATTTTAATATTTAGAGTCTGAAAATAAGACAGTAAATAAGCATACCACCCTCTTAGAAGTGACCTTCAAACTATCACTATTTTGAAAAGCAGATCGCCTGCTCTTGTGTAGAGGCACCATGCCAGATACTACACTGATTACTCCATTAACAAGCTTGCACAGCTAAAATGCCGTAAAACCTTATGCCAGTTGGCAAATTCAAGATCACATTCTGGTTTAACTACCACAACAGAGAAAAGCTGCTCAAACTGCTATTTTTCATGGTTTTATTTTGCAAGCTGCCAAAAACTAATGTCATTCCCCATAAAACTGCTCCCTTTATGTTCTCTCATTTATGTGACACTTTCCTGAACAATTTCATCACATACAATAGTTGTACCAATGTATGTTTCGACCTGTGTGTACATTAGGTATGCACAATTTGTTTATTACATAGAGTTAGTACCATTGAAGGCATAACATATCAATCTTCACACAAAAATGTACTGCCCCTTATGGTATCCAATATGGGTCACATCTTTATGAAAGTAAATTAACACTATAGCATAGCTCCAAGCAATGGTTATGGCAACATTTTTATGCTTTTTAGCCAATGAACATCATAGTTCAATAGCATTCACCTGTTTCACAAAGCAAAATAGCTGGGGATGCATTGAAAACAGAGTGAGCTAAACAAAAATTTGAGGACGTTTAAGCTTCCCCTTTAAGAGTGGCATATGATAGTATTATTGGGCCCCGTTCACATCACAGTGCTATCACGTTAAAATGCACAGACAACATTAATTTAAACCAGCGCCTCCTCTACTGTTCTCTTATCTTTTCACGTGGCACTGCCGAGGAGATGAGCGCAATCTGGGTGATGTTTACATAAATAACCTTCCCTGGCTTAAGCCTCCTCTATATAAGTGGTGCTGCCACTTTTCCAGCCACAGACGCCGACGCAAACGCCAGATTTCCTGCAACACAAGCTGTTTAATGTGTTCAAATACCTCAGAGCCACCCGAACCGACTAACATTTACCAGTGTTCAAATACTCACAATTCCCCTGCATAAGCAAGAACACATTGTGATACCAGCGTGGCCCTGGGCATTTTGCCTTCAGAAGCAAGCAACACTTTACAAACACTGCACAATGAAGAGTACCGAAAAGGAGTGAAAATCTATAGATCTCCGTTCACTGCCATGAAATTATGCAGGAACAAATGTGTGCAGACAAGGTGAGATGTGCAGGCAAGCACGCTGTTCCAGCTAAGAACCGAAGGCCTTTCAAGAAGCATGCACACAAAGGCGCCAAAGAAACTTCAGACAGCACAGCATGGAAAATATTCGGGGCACATTTCAAGAGCAAGACAGTGTCAGTGCATCTGTTTCCCTGCTTGTGATTGCAGGTAGAATGCATTTCCTCGCACCTGGCGCACATTGGTCGTTGCTATTTCTGCGTTGCGACCACATATATTTTTAGACTACTACATAAACATATATTATGACACACACCGCACCTGCTGCACGCGTACATCTATTGCACAGGTACATTTTAGACCCTTATATAGAAATTTTGCATAGAATTTTACAGCCACGTTACATCTACACTTCAAGTACAACTGTTAATTCTTTAACATGCGTCTGACAATTTTAGGGGGAAAAGTGGCCGCTGTGCCATTAAATAACAATCAATTATCAATAAATATCTGCATAGCAGAGTAGATGAGAAATCAAAGTAGTGTCAAACAAGGAATGCATGGCAGTATGACAGAAAAAAAAAAAATGAAAAGGAAGAAAGAGCTCTTGAAGATAAATAACTGCAAAAGAGAAAAGAGATTTTTCTTATATTTCTAAACTACCCTTCCACAATGGCCAAAGCGCATCTCTTGCTGGAAGACATATGGCAAGCCTGAATATATGCAAAAGAAAAATGAAGGGGGTGATACCATCTCAAAGCTGCAACACCAACGTGCCATGACATTACAGATTTTAACAGTGTCTGCTGGAGGATGCAGAGTTTGTAATCTATAAAAAATTAAGTATGCTGTACTCCGAGCAGCTTTGCGGCATAATGTACCATGTTTCAGAAAACTTTACAGACAGTTGTGGCTTGATCAAAAGAAAATAGCTCTGGAATTGCAATCTAATGCTGAAATTCAGGTGAGATTTCAGTGCAAAATTTTAAGATGTAAAACTGATCTTCATTTGCTTTTAATAATCAACCCATTTTCAAAATATCGAAGAGAGTGAAGTTCGTAAAGAATATTTCATGACTCTAAACTGATTTGTACTTCCATCCCTTTCAAGGAACATTACAGTGAAGCAGTGAAATGGTTTAGGCTGATTAAGTATATCTAGGGGAACTCTATTGTTAATTTCACCCTATTATGTTCAATATTAGAAGAGAAAATGAATGTCAAAGTTCCAGTTTAAAATTTCGCCCTGAAACATGGTCCTTGTGATGCTGCAACACCCACTTAATCTTCTTTTTTTTTTCGTATCGTCGCCAAACTGGCTCAACCAAATTTTCTTAAACATGCTGTGTTAAGTCTTTCGCTTCCTTAGAACATAATGCATATCATTCTTTGCCAATAAATAATTCCATGCTATTGAAAATCTACAACAACATGCGTATTAGTGTTTATTGTTTTTCAACATGATACATGTTGCACCACCACTTGCCATTTTCTTTTTGCACAGTTTCTCGCTTATGAAGAACTTCCCCTTTCAGGAGGGATGCTTTTGGTGTTGCGGAAAGGCTATTTCATCTTACTTCAGTGCCCCTAAGAAGGAGGAAATAGGAAGCGATAACAAAGGGGCTATTTAGTTCCTTCCTCCTTAAGTCTCCGTTTTTGTTTTTGCACTACCATGCATTCCTCTGGCTTCAACCAAATTGCTGGCAATAAAGTTTAGCTTGCTGTCAACCCATAAATCACTGCCCCAAAGTTTTGCAAGGTCACTTTGCCAAGAACCCAAGGTCGAAACTAAATAGGCTCCCTCTAGTAGCCATCTAAACAGAACTTCATGGGCACCAAAGTGAAAGCCTCCAACTTTAAAACAAAACGAGGCAGGAGATTAAGGTAGCCATCAGGTAATGGTCATCAGGCCCTGAGCGGAAGGTTAGCGTCTCGCAAAGTTCTCTCTTACACCTCCCCACTCTTCTCCTCTTCTTCTAAAAAAAGAAGATTGCAAGAAGTTGATTCTTACAACAGGCTCTTTACCACCTGTATGGTGACAACTAGACTTCCGACTATTGGTTAAAATACGAGTTTTCTTGTCTAGAGTCAATAAGGGCAATCGACTGAGAATGAAAATACTGAATGATGCCTGGCAGGGGGCTAAAGCAATCCGAAGCATTAAATCGGTTTTGACGGACAGACCATGTGTTAGGAACTATAATTAATTTCACTGTCATAGGCTCATTATCTGAAGAGAACATATAGACAGAAGTTTTATTTTTAAGTTTCAGGTATACTGCCACACTAGCTTAATGAAATTTCTCTACAAACTTCCATGTTAGACCTCTGGCATGCCTGGAATGTAACGTAACCAATTTTCATAGATAAATATTATGGATGCCCAAGTAGACATCACTGAAATACAGGACATCGGGGGCAAGTTGTCTGGGATATTCCAGTTTTGCCACCTGCACTTTCACTCCGGCCATTTGCTGGCTTGCTAAGCTTGTTGTCACATCACGATTGGTGCTTTTGGCATTGCTCAAGCAGTCAATTTCTTTTATTTTTTCTTCCCTTTCTCTTTTCAATTTATTTATTTATTCCTTCTCCCTTCTCTCAGTGCAGGGTAGCCAGCCATAATTCTGGCTAACCCCCCTGCCTTTCTCTCACTTGCCTCTCTCTCTACAGCATACCTGATTTGATTGATTTTTTAGGTTTTATTTCCCAAAACCAGATATGATTATGAGAGATGCTGTTGTGGAGGGTTCCAGAAATTTCGACTACCCGGGGTTCCATAACGTGCACTGGCATCGCACAGTACACGGTAACTTCGGCTGTCTGCAAGATTACATACTCCAAATGCACCCAAGGTGGCCAGTGAGCAAAACAGGATTTGTATGTTGAAACTTGCAAGCTTTAACAAGCACTGTTCATTCTATGATCAATGAGAAGACTTCTTGCTTGTAAACCTCAACGAAAGTGCGTAATCACGCAATCCTGGACAAAAGTTGTCAATGCTTTGCCTCTTCATTTTTGTTTTACCAGCTTCTTGGTAATAGCAACCTTGACCACAACTCAAGCTTCAACATCAGAATTGCTGAGCAATATGACAAGATGGCTTTAAACTGAATAGACAGCCGTATGGCCCATTAGATTCACCTGTACCATGAACTGTTTCACAGCCAAGTACGAGAGAGGTCCAGTGGTGTAGGCACAACACTACACTAAGACCAAATGACGACATACTGCTACAGTACATGCCCTATGTTTTGTGCACCGAACATGTGCCAAACACATAAACATGAGATGTTGGTGTCGTACATTAATATAGTGTAAACAAGCTCCACATTGTGTCTGATTCCTGCACTACTGCTTTATGACTGTGAGCATGTTTGCACAAACTTGAGCAAGGACAGGTTAGCAGAGAGTGTGCAGGAGAACTGTAACAGTCCTGCACATGGTTTAAAAATAAACATGGTTCAGGGAATGAAGTTGTTGTACTGCTGTGAAGAACGGCAGCGAGCTTGTGAAATGGTTAATGTGTGTGTGCCAGGTGAATTGAATGGACCTACAATTTAACAGAGCACTGTGTTGGGCTACTTGGTACATAGTTGGTGCACTGTGTTGGGCTAGTTGGACCTATAATTATTAGAGATCTCCAGTTTCAGTTTTAGCTTGGGGCACTTTTGCATTACCGCGTAATGCACATTTTTTTTTTTTTTCCTTTATGAGGTTGAAATACGAAACGGAGGAGGCAAGACCTTACAGGCAGCACGACTTCTATCGTATTTGCAATATTGTTTACATTCCATACCGATCTGATGTGAAAAAGTAATAGTGCATCACTGTCTCGAGATACGGATGTGTGCAAATCTTCGTGGTCACAATTGATAATACTGGATAAGATCACCAGTACGCGACAATAAGGAAACGAACATTTCTTGCAGAAAAACACCGTGCATCAAAACGAGAACACTAAACTGCAGGACAACCTTGTACGCGAAATCGCGCCATGACAACTGAAGTACCGCGAGTGCACTTGCACGTTTGTTGCTTGAAACGTGTGATGGAAAGGCTGTTTTTGCATGTGCAATGGCGAAGGATGCACTTGCGCTTGCAGAACACTTGCAGATAGAACTCTGATAAGGTGCTGCGAAGCCTAAAGGCGTATTCTGTCAGCATCGCCTACGGGCAACCGATAACACTTCGCGCAATTGCTACACTACTGCCGTGACGCAACAAATGAACCTCCGCCGCACGCAACAAAGAAACAAGGTCAATCAGGCGCAAACAGCACCTAGCCACGAAAGACTTTATCTCAAGCAACGGATCTCAAGGTGTGACCGTTTTGCTGGTTAGGTTGGGACATCGTTCAGATAAGGCCCACCAACAGCGTTTTACCTTATTGTCAGTGAAGAAGAGAAAAGAAACACAAAGAAACTGGTTCCACCGGGTGCATGCGGTGTTGTCAGCCGTGTTGTTGGTACACAGTTTTGCAGCGCGCGTGCACCCCAGCAGCACGGACCGGACTGGGGTGCCAAACAAGGTTGCGCCCCGCGCGAGATCGCAGTGCAGTGCACTTGCGCGTTCTCTGCGCCTCGCCCGCGAACGCAGCTGGTCGCGCGGCCAGCGCACTGACCGCGGGTGCATGCGCGGGTAACTACGCCGAGCCGCACGCACAGCTGTTTTGATGGGGGTTTTCTCGCAGCAGCTCACCTTCTTGAGCGCTGCCACCAGCAGTCCCTTCCACTTGGACGCGATCTCATGGCCGTCTACATCCAAGTTGGAGTCCGCGTCCCGGGCAGAAAACATGTCGCACGAGTCACAGGCTCGTCGGTGGCGGCTGCTCCATGACGGCCTCGGAGGTCCCGGGCCGCGGGTTCGAAAAGCGCACCGACGGTCTGATTAGGCCTAGGCCTTGTCGCTGTCTCGAGCACAGCGGTCGACCCCGAGCGCGATAAAGCCGAAGGGTGCGGCGGCGTTCACGCCGCTAGCCATGGTGGCACGCCTCGGTCCGATCTCTGCTGCATACGCTCCACATCACCGTGCTGTGTCGGCAGCCTGGAAGCACTTCGGTGTAACGCTTTCGCCGCAATAAACACACAAACACAAAGCCAGCCCCGCAGATCCCCCTGCGCGTCCCTCAAGATGTAGCCAATGCAGCGGTGGTGAGGAGGGAACGCTTGTTTCGCTCTTTTGTACTTGTTTTTGAATGCACGCAGGCAATCAAGGTTTGCCGTTGTCTATTCCTCCCGGAGCCGGAGCTAGACGGGCCCGACGAGAAACCGGCCGTCGATGGCGCAAGCAAGCGGTCGGCCAGGATCGGTGTGCAACGAGATAGGTGGTGTACACATCGCAGCTCCTCGGAGTCTACGAAAACAAAATCTCAGAGGCTATGCTTTTGCGTATTACAAATGTAAACATTACGTCATATTCTCCATGTGAGTTATTGATATATTGATGATGACATGCGCACTATTGCTCCACGGGGCATGAAAGAAACATTTATTAGCATGTGTTTGAAGCAGTGTGACTTCGCTTGCGTTGGTGTTGTGGGCCACGGAAGCTTTCGCGCTATGTAGGAGTGGAGCGTTGTGGTCTCGGAGGACATACAACACTATCCGGACACTCGGTGCAAGCGCCAGGAAGGCGCATATTAACAATATAATGTGTTCACATTACCTCTAAAGTATTTTATTCATGGCGTCACTTTATTACCGTTGGCGGAACATTGTGGAGCGAAGAATGGTTAACTTCCCGCGTTGTGACAATCATTTTCCCGTTTTTGTTTTGCTGGTGCATCGCATCAGTTTCCATCGTTGTGATGAAGACATCGCCGGGGGTCAAGACCCTTCGGAGAAGACACAAGGAGACATGTGAAAGCCAGGCGAGCGTTTCCGAGGACGATTTGATGACGTTGACACTCCTACATATCATGGCGGTAGCGTTTAGTTCTCAAAGCATTGCTCAAAGCTATCGCGGACCATGGAGGAAAGAAAAGTTTTCTTTCCTCCATGTCGCGGACCACCCACTTTGTGACGTCAGCGTTCGGAAAGCGTTCTCGAGCGAACAGCCGATCTCCGATCGCCCCCCTGTTTCTCTATCACTGCCCCGTACTATTATCAAAAATGTTGTCTTTCATGCTTGTTGATATCTCTAAATATATGCCGGTGTTTATTAGTCCAACCGCATGTTGAAAGGTTCTTTGGAATCCACAAGATTCGCGCTTTTGTGTTGCGCACTTCCACGGCAGATGGCGACGCTGGTCAGTGGCTCTTCATAAATGATCATGTACAATAATATAAAACACCCCGGCGATAAAAAGCTTTTCCTTTTTTATCTCTACAAGCTAATTTAGCTGTCACTAAGTTAAACAGGCTGTGTAATTTGTCATGCATTTACAAAGGACATTCCTAGTTGCAGTGAATGAATTCTGCTGGTCTGTTAAGAGGCTTATGTGAGGAGAGAGATTCCATCCACAAAGCACTTTTGCAGGTGTGGAAGCAAATTGCTTTTTGTGTGAGGCTCAGTCACAGGAATGCCACAAATAATAAAATCAGTATATCAAGTATATCAAGTTTTAAAAAGTATGCTTATACATTACACAGAACAGGTATACTCAGATCTCATTAGAGCTTTTTGGCTAGCATTTGCTCGTATTTTAAGTTTGAATGTATGCTGAGTGCTATTTTCTTGAACTACTATGCAGCTCAAAAAAGCCTGTTTTAAGAGATTTTCCTAGAGACCCCCTAGGGGAGGTGTTCACACCTTGTTGTCTTTCTAGCAGAACCCCCTTAATTTCTAAATGTTTGTAACAAATTCAAAATACCTGGTGCTTCACACCTCCCACTGATGTCTAGACCCACCTCCTAATATCAATTCCCGGGGAAACCTTTGGTTTTGTGTGACACCCATGCTGAGAATGAGGCGCAGCTAAACGGTAGTGAAGAATAAAACTGTAAATTTAGCAGCGACTTTGACAACTATGTATTCACAAAACCATAAAAGGTTGACCCATTCACTTATCAATTGATCAACAATGGACAAGCAGGAATATAGCTTGATCCTTGCAAATGTCTTCTGTAACGGCCTTGAGAAATATGCGTGCCAGTTAAAATGCTGGCTTCAGGCTGAGGCTTTCCTTGTTAGCCAGCTGTCACTTGACTGAAGTGCAAACCCTTCACCCATTTTAGAATATATAAACCAAATTAATTTTTCAACGGGATACCGTAAAGTAAATTTTGCTTTACAAGAACTACATAATATACGAGTTGCGAGCCAATGAAAGATGAGCTAGTTGGTAGCAATTTGTTGTAAGAAAGCAGTTCAGACAGGGACGCGGGAGAAGGGAAACGGAACGCAACATCAAGATCACACAGTATGTGCACAAAAATAGTGGTTTATTATCATTTTCTTTTTTCACAGCCATGTGCCCCGCGCCAAGTGTTGTCAAAATAGTATACCAGAGTAATCTTGCTGACACTTCACCTATGGCGAAATTTTGATGCTGCCTGTTTAGTAATGCTGAAATCATTAAACGCAGACGTGTAGAGTGAACGACAAGGGGCGACAGCATACACAAATACAGTACGTACGTATCGTGCTAAGCGATTGAAATGTGATACTTGAACTGCGCGATCGCCGACGCATTACGTGCTATTGGAGTGTGCTTGCTAATCACAGAGGAACCGAATCACAGTGCTTCAGAAAGTCTCCCGTTTTCATTGAGTACACCAACGAATCACCTCGATGACCTCAGAGCAAAGCGACGACGCAGAAAGCTCCTCAGCCACGCGCTTCGAGTGCTGCCAGTGCCTTCTCTATACTGAAAGTTATAGAGAAGGTACTGCGTTTCAAGGGCAGCCCATCGCAGACATGGTTGTCTGAACCATCGCTCTCCTTGAACAGGATGAGATCAATTTCAGCTAGTAAATGTATTAAACAGATGGCTGTTTATGTTGCCTGTATGTTCAAATCTGTCAGCGACAGCAGTGCCAGTACTTGGCTTATATGTATGCTGCTTCTATCACGATTGCCAATAAAGGACGTAAGCTTACTTGCTTGGTGCGTTTATTGCCAGTTGAGGCCTCTCGGTCACCTGGCGACACAACAGAAATATTTATACTTGTATTAGAGTATTGTACCCGAGAATAACGCCTCTGGATAGCAGTAACCGCACGCCTAGGAGCAGCGAGAGAGTAGCACGACCAGCCGCACGCAGCAGCAGCACAACCGCCATATTGTATTGTGCCATGATGATGATATTTTGCGCAGCGCCATCTCTCGGTCCTACACTTTAGTTCACGACACCACCACTACCCTTATTTTTGTAGCACTGTCAAAGGTACAGTTTCCCTTCTCTAGGTTGGTCATAGTATAGGTGTTCTGTGGTACCGCTGTGGCGGCGACGTCTAGCGAGGTTACGCCGCCGGCTCCAGATTGGCAGGTCGGAGGTTCGAATCCAGTTAAGATTAGATGTACCATCCCTCTCAGCTCACGTTCGTGACGGGCTGTTCTTCAAAGTTCGATCGTCTATATATAAGGAGGAGACATGAAAGTCCTTTGAAAACGTAAGCTGAGCCTACATTGCTCATCGTTGCACCTGTCGAAGGACACATATGTCTTTCCCTCAGCCCAGACAGACGTGGGGCACTCACTTGCCGGCTCTCATGTAAATGAACGGGCATCAGCAGCAACAAATTAGTCACGCTAAGGTTTTGATTATTGGTGCGCGATGCAGAAAATTTGAACGCCGGTAGCCAACATAACACCGGAAAAAATGAAAGGCCAGGTGCTTCCATCTGTCACCACTCTACAGATGTAAAGCACGGTTTCCGAGATTGCATGCGCGGCAAACCTGCCGGCATATTAACTCTATACCTGCCGGTGTGCAGAATCACAGAGGCCATGCAAGGTGCAGTGGGTAGCAGTATTTGTAGACCAAGCCACACGTTATTGAACGATAACCATATAAGTAGCCAAGAGCGAATATCACAGCAAAGATTACTGTATCTGCTGCTAACAACAGCAGTTGACAATCCGCAATGGAAGCCTGATGTTACGCCAGTTTGAATCTACTGTGGAGCATATCACAATACGACACTTGCAGCAGTGAAATGGCTGAAGATCAAGAATAAACCTCTTCGATCGCTCCAATTTGAACCACTTGCTTCTTCACAACTTGCAGTAGGCCGTCGATGTACGCGTCATCGTTCAGGTCACGACGAAAGCCTGGCTCAAGGTTGAGCTCGTAGCCAGGACCGTACATCATTAGGAAGCGATGCTCAGGAATGTCTTCCTCCAGCTCCTGGCCTAATACCGCCGCTGTAACTATGGTCCAGCAGCGGGCAGCGTTTGCAGCCACGTAGCCACCGCCACCTAGAAGTAGCAGCGGCAGCCCCCAGCTTTGCACGAGACGAACGCACTGTACGAACGCGCTTGGTGTCAAATTCCAGGCCCCAAGAGGATCACCGGATAATCCATCCGCTCCGCACTGGCAAACGACAACGTCAGGTTTGTACCGCTCTCTGACATCACTGATCACATTTGTCACCACGCGCACAAAAGTAGAATCACTAGCACCGCTCCGAAGTGGCAGATTTATCGAGTAACCACGACCCAAGCCAAAGCCAACGTCATTCACTGCCCCCGTACCGGGAAAGAAACCAGGCTCGTATTGATGAACCGATACGGTCAAGACTTTGTCAGTTCCCGCGAAAGCTTCCTGAACTCCGTCGCCGTGGTGGACGTCTAGGTCGATGTACAAAACTCGTCGAAACATGCGGCGCAGTTCCAATATCCCAAGTACGACGTCATTGACGTAGCAGAACCCAGCCGCTTCGCTTCTATGAGCGTGGTGCCAGCCGCCTTCCCAATGTATAGCAACGTTACAAGTTTTGTCAATAATGGCTTTTGCAGCTGCTAAGGTGCCACCTGCAATATGCTTCACTAAAGTTAGAAGTCGTTCAATCGGGGCACAGTCATCGACGAGGCTGTAGTCATGGGCACGACTTACAATATCTTCTTTCTCGAGGTCTTCTGCCACTTCACAAGACTCTAGGAAGTCGACGTAATCTCCAGAATGGAACAGGCAGAGATCGTTGCGACTAGCCACCAGCGGATGAATAACGCGCAAAGACTTCAGCAGATTATAGCCCTCTAGAAGTCCGTGAACGAGAAGAGAACGTCGACGAACGCGCGGTATCCTTGCACACTCAAACAGGTGAGCTGCGCTGTGGACGTAGCCGACGCAAACGTTTGCTGCATTTGCCGATACACACGTTTCAGGGGCAGTGTCAGGAACAGTAGAGGCTATGAGCGGCGATTTCTCGCAAGGTATGATCGATGCACTTGGTTGATTACTCTCGCTGTCGTTGCTAAAGGTAGTGGAACATAAATTTGCATACATCCTGCAAGTCGAAGTCACAGAACACGTTTTTTCAAGTGTTTGTGTCGAGCATCATGCCATGCAACTTTGCTAAATGTCGTACATCCCACCTATTGTTCCCAGCTTCTAGGCACCTAGGGACAGAGTCTCTAGGGATTTTCCCTATAGTGGCGTCGTCACTTTTTGGCGGCTCGTTTAAAGGGCAACTCCGGCGGTTTTTTTTCACCATGTTCTGATACCAATGTTTTCGAATAGTACTGATAGTCCTGTAGCAGCCAGGTGGTTCAATTTGCTCAGAAACGCACCAATAATTTTAAATAACCGACCGAAAGGCGTGTTCAAACCGAAACAGGTAGACGCTTCGTGCAGCTTACGCGATGACGTCAGAGCCTTCCCGCGGTCAGAAATATGGAGAAAAATGACAATGGCGAGGTCATTCGACGATGTATTGAGTTATGCCAGCTTTTCTGAACTTGACAGCGACGATTTGAACGCTGAAGTACCGCCGCTTTGCTTTTGATGTCCCGCAGTCAGCATTGAACATAGAGTTAATATAGTATATTATCTCTATGGCATTGAAGGTGATGACGTCAAAAACACAGGGTGGCCCGCAGAGGAATCCGCTAAAAAATTTTAAAATTCGTTTCCAGGAAAACTAGATGACTTGCAACAGCCTGGTTTGGCATATATTATTACAGTGACGAGGAGAATACATACTGAAAATTTCATTAAGATCAGTAGACACTAAAAAATCGCCGGAGTTGCCCTTTAACGTGTCGCCGACGTTTCGGCCATGCCGAGTCACGTAACTGTCAGCTGTTGCGCCGATGGTTCCTCAATTCTGAATCGTCAGTCTACTGGTGACCGCGCGTCGTGCAGCTCCATTGGCGCTCTGACAGCCTAGGTAGCAAGCGCTGGTTACCCGTGCCCACTTGTACTCCGCTGCGGCCACCTTCTAGAACACTGTACCATGGTACGATTGTGCGGAAATGGATTGACTTTATCGTCTTCGTCATTTTCTTTAACAGTTTCAGTTTCGAAACTGTGTTGGCAACTGTTTTTTTAGTCGATGAAACATGAAAAAGAAAAAAATGAAACGATGTATACGATTATTTTGTTTGGCACAATGACCTGTTCGCGATATGAAAACCAGTCAGAAAGCGACACGCAGTGTTTATACTTTCGTTCAGCATTATCAAGCTTCAAGGTATCAAGCAGTCACTCGATGGTGAACTCAAGTCTCCAGTGAAGCTCCTCCCACATCCTCATAAACCGCCAGTCACTGTTCTTCCGCGAGGCTGCAAATAGTTCCTACTTCTCACTTTACCTGCAACCAAAATAAAGCGCTACTGGCAAAAATAAAAAAAAATAAGTGCATAAATTTACATGTATTTATTCGTTTATTAGAGTGGAGCATAAAAAGACCAATTCCTTATTGAGCTGTAATCAAACGCTTGTGATGCAAAAACCATACGCGCGCCACAAGCACGGCGCCACCCGAGTTCTTCAACTCAGTTCGGTGAAGCTTCATGCGTAAAAAGGGCTCGGAAGCGAAATGAGCTGCACCGTGGGCTTTTAAAGATTGAAACGCTCAAGCTGCACACATTTTCGCCCATGCTTCTTGCACATCTTATGGCTTCTACCGAAAAAAGAGGACTCAAGAAGAGCAGACGCTTCGCAGGTACCGAAGGCAGAAACACGGCGCCATTTTGAAAAGGTCGCATGACGACGACTTTGCTTGACGAGACACTTGACGGGGGTTTCACTTCGGGCATCTTTGACGATCACACGCCATGTCCCCACTAGCGCCATGTTAAGGCCGAACCAAACGTACGCTTCTAAGACGCGTGCGATGCGCGTGCGCTTAATGCGCGCGCTCATTCGCTGAACTGCGCATGCGTACACGGCGCAAGGCGCCTCTGGGCGCGTTAGGCGCGGAGGAGAACAAGCTCGGCTTGATATCCGCGCTCGATTTCACGCGTCCCACACGCGTTTGAGTCCTGTATACATGCGCAACTACGACGTGGCTTTACTCCTGCACCAGTTCGAGTGTTTGTTCTTTGCTTTTCATGCTTATTAGCAAATGTCTCATGAATTACAATTACGCTTGTACTCATATATTATTTCGACCACTGGTAAAGACATTTAGGCACAATAAAGCCCTTATATGTGGCTCAGGTGCTTCCCGTCACCGTGGGCGTGGTTGCACTTCGTCGTGCGCGACCTATCGTGCACCTTGCTACAGCGTGCACGAAGCAATCGAATGCGCTAGTGTCGTCTAGCGGTGCTTCGTTAAAGATGTGGAGTGGGCCTTGTGAGGCACCACCTCTGCCATGGGATTGTGGCGAGGCCTAACATCGCGTAGCGTGAAGCTGTATCAGTAGATCGGCACGAAGCGGTCCCTGCTACGCCGCGTCTGCATAGGCCGGAGTGAACGCGCGCTGGCGCACGCGACGTGCGGTTGCAAGCCACTATGCGCGCCAGGCGCGGCAGAGTTTCGCGCGTCGACGCGTGCGTGGATGCGTACAGAAGCGTACGTGTGGTTCGGCTTTATAGCAATATGTCGCGCGAAATTTGAATCGAGGTTTTAGTACAGTAGCTTTTGATTTTGTGTAGTTAACGCATAGATAGATAGATAGATAGATAGATAGATAGATAGATAGATAGATAGATAGATAGATAGATAGATAGATAGATAGATAGATAGATAGATAGATAGATAGATAGTAGGGATGAAGGAAATTGTATCCAGTATGGAAGACATCTCCAGCGCTAGCACTTAATCTTTCGCCAACATTTAGCGCATAGTGATTGCATGGCGCGAAAAAGACGACATACGAAATGAACCCCACTAGTGCCAACTTTCAGCAAGTTTATTGCGAAAAGGCACAAAATATATCCAGAACACAACAACGAGCTCCTTCAAGTGAGCATTGATTCATACGATTTACCACTCATACGATCGACACTACACGTACCCTTCACGTAACGCCCACATGATTTTCTCCGTTATTTCCTGATTAAAAAAAAAAGCAATGATTTCATTTGTTATACTGTGCCTCTCTTACGTCAAGAATGTTGTGTGGCTTGGACCAGATTGCGGACGCATCTTTTGCAGCGGCCATATAAGTGGCCCCTGCTGCGTTTGCGCGCACTCAGGTTGGACCCAAGGAAATATCGCTAAACTGAATATTCACTGGAATATAAAGCAACATAGGTCACAACAGGCAACGAGTCAAAAACGTGCAGCTTAGGGAGTTGGAAGAGAGGGAGAGCAGAAACCTTTATTTAGTTGCATTGCTTGTATAGGACCGGGCTGAGGCGGTTCAAGGCGCCAGCGCTGCAGAGAGCAAAACTTTGTTGAAACCGTTTCAAGAATGAGCCCTGGCCCACTTATCAGGATGAACGTATGAGTGGTGTTGTTATGCATGTCGTAGCAGGCAGCGCAAACTTAAGCACGAATTTAGACGAAGCGAAGACTGGAGACAGCACTGTGTTCAGTCTTCGCTTCCTCGCTTTGTCTGAGCAATACCTGCTACGACATGCCACTGATCAGGTTCGTTAAACTGAATTATTCGCTATTCGGAAAGTTCTTCAAAGGGAACACTAAAGTGAAAAATGCTTTTTGGCGTATTAGTGATCACCTTTTAACATTATCAAGGGCACTAATCTCGCGCGTGGAAGATGTTTGATAAGCTAGAAAATGCGCAAAAAGGAAAATACAAGTGGCGACCCCTGCGCGGAGGTTCCCGAGATAACAGGTCATGATTTTTGACGGTGTCTACTAAGGGCTATATAATTAGTTATGGGCAAAAAAGATATACATTGCGCCGGGGGTTTGCCCAGAATTTCGATTTTGGGTGGGTGTTAGCTATGGTTATCCATTGTCCGCGGGGAAGGGGGGGGGGGGGAGGGGCTATACTAAGCAATTGGTCACCTGGAGAACATTTAGGAGGTGTGAGGATCGAATACGGGAGTGTATAAATCCCTGCGTTGCGCTCTGAGAAACCCAGAGACTTAACATGGCATCTTTCAAGCCATTTGACTGAGCCAGACTTGAGAAAATACAAGAAAAAGGAAATGGGATTCGTGACGTCATCTCCTCAATGTTTTGGCGCGCAGATCAACGAGGAAACTGACAATTTTCTCTTGTAATATTGAACGTAATATCAAAAAAACTGCGGCAATAGAGTTCTCGAACAATAATTTACCAGTCTAACCCTCCTGAGTGTTTCACTTTAGTGCCCCTATAGTGCGTTCATTGGTCAAGAGGGCTGCAGCTTCCGCGGTGCTGCACAAAACTATACTGGAGCAAGACTCCCCGTGGTGCATGTAACGCGACGAAGCTTACGTACGCTGGCGTACGAGCGAATGCCATACAGGGCCGCTTTCTTGTCAGCTGAGCGTGAAATTGCAAGATCGGTCGTTGGCTCCAATCCACCCGCGCCTTATCAAGGGCGCAACGCCTTATCGACTGGAGGGCGCCTATCGGTTTCTCGCGTCGAACGACGGGTAACCATCCGCTTGTATCTCGGCCTCGAATGAATCTGCCGAAGAACACACTTGCAAGTTATTTGAGACGTAATGGAGAAGAACTGGCGCATGTTCGCATAAGGCGATCTCTGGGCACCTTCTCCTATAGTCTGTTTAGGAGTTCTGTGCAGCAGAGCCAAGGGTACGAGGCCATCAAGCGCAGAATTTTTCCGAAGCGAGACGAAATTCCATTGTTCGGACACGCACACCCCGCTTCGTTTTCCTCCTTGAAGGGCTTCAGCGGCCACTGCAGCGCCCGCCATTGGGAGATGACAAGCCGCGGAAGGAGACGTTTAAACATGTGTTCGCCCTCCGGATTGGACGAAGAGGACCGTAGCTTCCACAGTGCTGCACGGAACTTCTGAAACAGACTATACATGTCCTGCGCTAGCACTTAATCTTTCGCCAACATTTAGCTCATAGTGATTGCATGGCGCGAAAAAGACGACATACGAAATGAACCCCACTAGTGCCAACTTCAGCAAGTTTATTGCGAAAAGGCACAAAATATATCCAGAACACAACAACGAGCTCCTTCAAGTGAGCATTGATTCATACGATTTACCACTCATACGATCGACACTACACGTACCCTTCACGTAACGCCCACATGATTTTCTCCGTTATTTCCTGATTAAAAAAAAAGCAATGATTCATTTGTTATACTGTGCCTCTCTTACGTCAAGAATGTTGTTGGCCTGGACCAAGGATATGCGGACGCATCTTTTGCGCGCACTCAGGTGGACCCAAGGAAATATCGCTAAACTGAATATTCACTAGAATAAAGCACATAGGTCGCCCCGCCACGGTGGCTATGGTACTCGGCTGCTGATCCGAGGGTCGCGGGATCAAATCCCGGCTGCGGCGGCTGCATTTCGATGGAGGCGAAATGTTGAGGCCCGTGTGCTGTGCGATTCAGTGCACGTTAAAGAACCCAGGTGGTCAAAATTCCGGAGCCCTCACTACGGCGTCTCTCATAATCAGACCTAGGTTTTGGGACGTTAAACCCACACAACAACAACAAAGCAACATAGGTCACAACAGGCAACGAGTCAAAAACGTGCAACTTATGGAGTTGGGAGAGAGGGAGAGCAGACACCTTTATTTAGTTGGATTGCTTGTATAGGACCGGGCTGAGGCGGTTCAAGGCGCCAGCGTTGCAGAGCGCAAAACTTTGTTGAAACCGTTTCAAGAATGAGCCCTGGCCCACTTATCAGGATGAACGTATGAGTGGTGTTGTTATGCATGTCGTAGCAGGCAGCGCAAACTTAAGCACAAATTTAGACGAAGCGAAGAAGCGAAGACTGGAGACAGCACTGTGTTCAGTCTTCGCTTCTTCGCTTTGTCTGAGCGATACCTGCTACGACATCCACTGATCAGTTCGTTAAACTGAATTATTCGCTATTCTGAAAGTTCTTCAAAGGGAACACTAAAGTTAAAAATGCTTTTTGGCGTATTAGTGCACCTTTGAACATTATCAAGGGCACTAATCTCGCGCGTGGAAGATGTTTAATAAGCTTGAAAATGCGCAAAAAAGGAAAATACAAGTGGCGACGCCTGCGCGGAGGCTCCCGAGCTAACAGGCGTGACGTCATGACCTTTGACGGTGTCTACTAAGGGCTATATAATTAGTTATGGGCAAAAAAGATATACATTTCGCCGAGGGTTTGCCCAGAATTTCGATTTTGGGTGGGTTTTAGCTATGGTTATCCATTGTCCTGGGGGGGGGGGGGGGGTGAGGGGGCTATGCTAAGCAATTGGTCACCTGGAGAATATTTAGGGGGTGTGAGGATCTAATACGGGAGTGTATAAATCCCTGCGTTGCGCTCTGAGAAACCCAGAGACTTAACATGGCATCTTTCAAGCCATTTGACTGAGCCAGACTTGAGAAAATACAAGAAAAAGGAAATGGGATTCGTGACGTCATCTCCTCAATGTTTTGGCGCGCAGATCAACGAGGAAACTGACAATTTTCTCTCGTAATATTGAACGTAATATCACAAAAACTGCGGCAATAGAGTTCTCGAACAATAATTTACCAGTCTAACCCTCCTGAGTGTTTCACTTTAGTGCCCCTATAGTGCGTTCATTGGTCAAGAGGGCTGCAGCCTCCGCGGTGCTGCACAAAATTATATTGGAGCAAGACTCCCCGTGGTGCATGTAACGCGACGAAGCTTACGTACGCTGGCGTACGAGCGAATGCCATACAGGGCCGCTTTCTTGTCAGCTGCGCGTGAAATTGCAAGATCGGGTCGTTGGCTCCAATCCACCCGCGCCTTATCAAGGGCGCAACGCCTTATCGACTGGAGGGCGCCTATCGGTTTCTCGCGTCGAACGACGGGTAACCATCCGCTTGTATCTCGGCCTCGAAGGAATCTGCCGAAGAACACACTTGCAAGTTATTTGAGACGTAACGGAGAAGAACTGGCGCATGTTCGCGCAAGGCGATCTCTGGGCACCTTCTCCTATAGTCTGTTTCAGGAGTTCCGTGCAGCAGAACCAAGGCTACGAGGCCATCGAGCGCAGAATTCTTCCGAAGCGAGACGAAATGCCATTTTTCGGACACGCACACCCCCCGCTTCGTCTTCCTCCTCGAAGGGCTTCAGCGGCCACTGCAGCGCCCGCCATTGGCAGATGACAAAAGCCGCGGAAGGACACGTTTAAACATGTGTTCGCCCTCCGGATTGGCCGAAGAGGACCGTAGCTTCCACAGTGCTGCACGGAACTTCTGAAACAGACTATACATGTCCTGCGCACGACCGAGGTTCCGTTACTTAGCGGCGCCACTGGTCCCATTCGCCCGACTTCTGTCAGAAGGAGATCACAGTGTGGCGTGTAACGTCACCCGAAACTTCATCGTTGCTTGCTCATTTCTGGCGTTCAAAAGCCTCAGATATCAGTGGCATATAGATCCTATCTATGACGTCAGATGGAGGAGCGACATCAACATTTTCCAAATGAGGGAAGCCGGAGTTCTCACTGCACGACAAATCTGTACGACACACATCTGAGGGACGTCCGGCAATACGTCGCGCAGACTCCGCGGCCACGTGTGCGTGGGGTGAGGAGTCAACGTTCGCACGACCAGTTTTGTGAGACCGCGCGGCCACATATAGAGACAGGCGACCGGACGAAACCATGCGTCGCATCGTCGAGCTGCTGACTCGCCTGGCGTCGTTCCTGTTCGCATGGCTGCCGATCGCCCGTCGAGAACGGCTCGCCGGAGACGGCAAGCGGGTGCTGGTGAGCGGCTGCGACTCCGGCATCGGCCTGCGGCTCGCGCAGAGGCTTCACGAGGCCGGTTATCGGGTCCTGGCGGGCTGCCACCGGAGCGACAGCGAAGGCTCCCGGCTCTTGGAGAAGTTGCGCGGCGGCGAGAATCCGGTGCAGGTGCTGCAGCTGGACGTCACCAGTGACCGAAGCGTGCGGAGGGCGCTCGTCGACGGGCGAGTACATGATGAAGGTAAGCCAGAGCAAGGAAATCATCGGAGTCTTTGGCTGTAGCTCGAATCGATGAACAGATCGTTAAAAACGATGTAGAACAGGCACTGTCGCTGGAGCCAACGTGTTTAACGACTTAAAATAGGTTGCTGCTGCTGCTGATGATGATGATGCTGATGATGCCAATGGGCTGCGTTAAGTCTCCATTCTTTGCATTAAAAAGATCCATTACGACATAAATGGAAACGAATTAAAGTGGACGAAAAAAAAAAAAACACACGAGAGGGAATTGATCAAGGTATCGCTTCTTTGTCTAACAAAGAAGCAGTACCTTGATGAATCCCGTTATGCATAACTGAGATAGCTCCCCCACCCTCGATCTCCTTACTCTTTTCGGCTACGCCTACGGCGCCAAACAACGTGCATGACTCCACTTCAGGTCTCTGGGGGCTGGTGAACAACGCCGGTGTGTGCGTTCTCGGAGAGTTCGAGTGGATGACAACGGAGCAGGTGGAACGCACCGTGGCCGTCAACGTGTTGGGCACCCTGAGGCTCACCAAGCACTGCCTGCCCTACATACGACGAAGCAGGGGTAAGAAAACTATGGCTGCACCTCACGAATGACGAAACACACGTCTACGTAAGACATGCATCGATGAAAAGCAAACTAAACTGGTGAAAAATAAGAATGGCTAAAGTAAACCGGATTAGCATAATAAGATAAAAGGTAGACGTTAAAGGTAATTAAACGCATAATGAGACCAAATTAGGCGGAAATAATTTGAAAACGCCGACGACAAACGCGACAGAAACACAAGCGAAACACGAACGAATCGTTGATCCGCAAGAGTTCTATGCAATAGAATAGGCTTCGACATTTTGCGTTTCTCGATCCCCTTTGCAAAGCCGAGTGGTTCTATTTTCTTCTTTTTTTCAGGGACAGCTTTAACAGCTTTCCCATATTGCCCTCAATCGTCCACCCTTGTCCTGAACACACAATTTGATGGAATGAACCCTGCCTCCGGGCATCTCTACCGATCTGTTTCTTCAGTCGCGGAGGCAATTGGCTGCTGCGCTTCGGTCATCTGGGCGGGGCCTCTCCTGTCTTCTAAAGTTGTACCCGACTATATATACGATGTACTCTGAATCGTTCACCCTAATTCGTTCTAAACAACTTGAAGACATAGCTCACCCTCTATAAGAGAGTGATACCAGGCATCCTTTGGGCTGTTGTCCCGATCGTTCCGTGGAATTTGATGATGATTGTGGTTCGTTTAGGAAAGGACGCTGATTTCTGCAGCCCAAGTAGGGAGCACGGCTAAGCGTCCGTAGGGGTGGGGGAAAGGGAGTGAAAGAGATAGAGAGGAGAGAAAAAGCCGTAGTGGAGGGCTCCGGAAATTGAGACCACCTGAGGATCCCCCGGTTGGCAAACACATCATTCAAAGAGAGACAGAGAGAAATAACATTTATTTACACACCCGGCGTGTGGGAAGTCCCCGGCCTCATTAGATACCATATGTGAATACGCCGAAAAGCTAGGGCTAAAATGTTCCCCTCAGAAATCCGAATACATTGTCTTTATTGAAGACACAGGCAAACGAGCAGAGGAATACAGGTGATTAATACAACTGCGAATGAAAACCGCGCCGCTTTACCACGCAAAAGAACTATACGAATCCTCGGTTTCTTTCTGAAGGACAACGGAAAATCAAAAACATGGGTCCAGAAATTGACCGTACAACTTGAACAAATCCTTGCAATGATTCGTAGAATAACCAGGCAAAAGAGATGAATGAAAGAACATGAGCTACGCAAGGTTATAGAACCCCTGATCTTTTCCCGATGATATACTGCCTGCCATTATTATGCTAAGATAACCAACACACAGAGAAAAAAAGATAGACACCATAGTTAGAAAATGCACCAGGCTTGCCCTATAGGAGTTCCAAAGTTTGCACCCAACCATAAAATTGAAGCAACTGGACTCTTTAACTCGCTCGAAGAAAGAATAGATGTGCACAATCAAGCGCAAATACAAGGACTTCAATTGTCTCATCAGGGTCGAAACATGTTAAACAGCTTAGGATACGAAACCGCAGAGTTACCCGAAATTCCGTTGAAGTTGCCACCATAGGATGATTTACCAAGAATCAAAGTAGAGCCCATTCCAAAGAACATGCACCCGGAAAAGAATAAAGAACGGCGTTCCAAAAGAATTAACTTGATGGAGCAGACAGACGACGAAGACACGTACTATACGGATGCTAGCCATAACGCTGGAGCAATGCAACGGTCGTAGGTCAGAGCTCGACGCTTGCGAAAAGTTCTTTGGGAGTCCCAACGCCTCGAAATGCGGAGCTGCTGGCGATAATGCTTGCAGTCACGGAAATGACACACGCGTCTGACAGGATTACGATCCAAACAGACAGTCAGAGCGCTTGCAGAGACATTCAAAATGGCGATTTGTCCTACGCACAAAACTCCACATGTACGCGCATGCTCACCCCCTCCTACGCGTACGTATACAATGTGTTCCAGGCCATCAAGGGTTGCGAGGAAATCTAAGAGCGCACCAGCTCTCCCGCGCAGAAAATCCGGGACCTCCTATCCTTTGGCCCGTCGCAGACACTTATAACCCCAAGAAAGAGCGGAAAATACAGCGTAACGAAAGGCGAAGCCTGCTTAAGTCTCGCAGGGAAGCATCCACACTACTGCACACACCATCCTACACTCACTCGCGAGAGGACGCAACAATTATACGAAGAGCCCAAACACACACATTACTCACTCCCAACTACACACATACATCAACAGACACCCAGGTTCACCCTCTTGCATGCACTGCGGGGCTTACCCATCTAACACACATCCTGTGGCAACGCTCTGGCACCTACGCGTTTAGAAACGAAATTTTATCGAAAATCCCAGAATATAAGCGACCTGGCAGCTGGGAGGAGTGGACCACTCGCCCCCGAAAACTGAAATAGTTGTGGTGGCAGCTTTTGGTACAGCATGTGGAGAACGTGCTGGGCCAGAATGCGTGAGCCTACCAGGAGGCCCGGACTGGGGCTTTAGTTCCTTTGGAATTAATGTTTTTTCTCGCTCTCTATCTCTGGGGTTCTTTAACGTGCTCTGACAACGCACAGTACACGGGCCTCTGGCATTTTCGCCTCCATCGAAAATGCGACCGCCGCGGACGTGGAATTTGGTCAGCTGTAGTCGGGTACAACTCATGTCTGCAGTGAGATCTCTCCCACTCCCTCATAACCGCCGGCCACTGTTCCTCCGCGAGGCTGCAAGTAGTTCCCACTTTGAACTTTTCGCGTAACCGAAATAAAGTGATAATGGCAAAAAAGTAAAATATAAGCGCATACATTTGCTTTTTTGATTCGCGTATCAGAGTCAGACAGACAGACAAGGAACTTTATTTGGTCCTGAGAAGATGAGTGCCTCTGTTAGGAGGCACCATCTGCGGGCCGCACCCACGTTGGAGCCGGGAGGTTGAAATTCTCGGCGACTTCGCGGGCTCTCTGGACAGCCCTGAGCTGCTCTTCCTTGGAGGAGCTGGTGATAAGTTGGAACCAGTCTTCCTCCGTAGAGGGAGACCCTGAGCCCCCGCGCAAGTCGGGGCACTGCCACAGCATGTGCTGAAGAGTGCATCTGGAATGTGCACAACGCGGACAGCCAGGGCTGATGCCTTCTATGAATTTTGAATAAATAAATGGAGACGGATACGTCTCCGTCTGTAGCATACGCAAGGTGATTGCCTGTGGTCTGTTTAAATCTCGGTGTGGAAGCGGAAACTTCCGACGCCCCAGTTGATAGTGTTTACAAACCTCGTTAAATGTCAGGAGAGGGTCCCTTTGCCACTGCCCTCCTTCGGCCTCCGAGAGCCCACTTCCGGCGCGGCGTGTGAGACCTCGCGCCTGGAAATGTGCTAGTTCGTTGGCGTTAGGGACGGCTTCATGAGCATCGCTGCCCACGTGACCGGGGAACCAGATTAGGTGCTTTTTGCCTGTCCAGGATGCAGCAGAGAGAACGCGAGCGGCTTCTTTACATACCGAGCCTTTCATGAATGCTCTGGTGGCAGCTCGCGAGTCCGTGAATATAGTGGAACGGTTCGTGGTGGCCATGGCGATGGCTACTGCCACCTGTTCGGCTTTATCGGCGTCCGTGTTTTTAATCGTAAGCGATGTCAGCAGCTCCCCCCGCAGCGACGTAGCCGCTGAAACAAAGTGATTTGAAGCTGCGTACTGTGCAGCGTCAACGAAGGCGACGCTGTCCTCAATGTTAGCCGCTCTGCTGAGAAGGGCCCTCGCCCTCGCTTTTCGTCTGCCGTAATTGTATTCGGGGTGCATGTTTCTGGGTATCTGGGATACTGAATACATTTCCCTAATTTCGACGGGAAGCGTGCACTCCCTTTGTCTGGTGATGCGAGAACGTATGCCAATATGCGCGAGTAACTGTCTGCCGGCCTCGGTGGAAGCCAGTCTTACAACTTGTGCCACCTGTTGCGCCTCTACTGTTTCTGCAAAGGTGTTGTGCACGCCGAGCTCTAAGAGCCTTTCGGTGCTGGTGCTCTGTGGGAGACCCAGGACCTTTTTTATGCTTTTGCGAATAATTGATTCTAGTCTAGCCTCGTCCCGTCTGCTCCATTTGTGGGCCAGGGCTATGTAGTTGATGTGGCTCATGAGGAAGGCGTGGAAGAGGCGCCGAAGGTTCTCTTCAGATAGCCCCCCTCGTTTGTTGGCCACTCTCGTGATTAATTTTGTCATTGAGTCGGCTTTGGTTGCTATGCGCTCTAAGGTGTAGGCGTTACTGCCATCCTCCTCCAAGAACATGCCAAGGATTCGAACTCTGCGTACGAGCGGGATAACGGAACCGTTCGCTGTGGTTATAGAGATATCGGGAAATGTCCCCTTCCTTGCACCGACCGTAGGTCGGTATAGGAGCAGTTCTGATTTCTTAGCCGACAGGGAGAGTCCTGCCTTGCTGATAAAATCCTGAACGACTGTGATCGCTGTTTGCAGTAGCTCTTCGATATGCCCGTCGCTACCTCCCTCGCACCAGATTGTGATGTCGTCGGCGTAGAAGGCGTGACCGAGACCGTCAATTTCGGCCAGCTTGCGGGAGAGAGCTCTCAGGGATAAGTTAAACAAGAAAGGGGAGAGGACTGCACCTTGCGGGGTGCCTCTAGGTCCGAGATCAAATGTTCTCGAGCCCACAGCTCCAAGGCGAATGGTGGCTTTCCTGTTCTTAAGAAAGGAGCTTACGTACTTGTAGAAACGTTCTCCTAGGCCCGCTTCTTTAATTGAATCAAGTATGTGAGAGTGTTTTACCTTGTCGAAAGCTTTTTCCAGGTCCAGTGCCAGGACGGCTCTGGTGTCTCTGGTGGCGTTGTCAATGATTTTGTGTTTTAGAAGCAGCATAACATCCTGTGTGGACATGGATGGACGGAATCCAATTTGATTAAACGGAAGGAGATTCCTTTCCTCAGCAAATTTAGTGACCCTGTTGAGGATGACGTGCTCGGCAACCTTCCCTACACAGGAAGTGAGTGAAATCGGTCGGAGCGAGCCAAGCTCCAAGGGTTTCCCCGGCTTCGGGATTAGGATTACGGTGGCGGTGCGCCATTCCTGTGGTACCTCGCCGGTGTCCCATACCTCGTTGATTTTGTTCGTGAGAACCTCGATGTCAGCGTCACCTAGATTCTTTAAAAGTTTGTTAGTGATCCCATCGGGACCCGGTGCTGATCTACAATTGAGTTCGTAAAGTACCTCTCGAACCTCCGCGCACGTGAAGGGGGAGCCCATATGGTCCGTCGCGGTCTCATGCGCCGCAGGGGGGTAGTCATTTTGTGAGCCGGGTTCGATACAAAGGTATCTCGAAGCCAACTCGTCTGTAATTTGCGTCTCGGTCATTCCAGAGTTCTTTAAGCTGTGGATAAGTCTGTCGATTGTGAGCTTCTGATTGGCTTTGGATTGTTTGTCCCCAAGTAGATGCTTGAGAATGTTCCATTTCGCTCCGCTCCTCATTTGCCCGTCGACGGCATTGCATACTTCGTCCCATTGCTGCCGAGTGAGCGTTTCACTATGCTCATCTATTTGTCTGTTGAGTTCAGCTATCTTTTTGCGTAGGCGTCGGTTTAATTTTTGTGTTTTCCATTGTGCCTGTAGCGCGCGTTTGGCTTCTAACAGGTGTGCTAATCGACTGTCCATACGCTCTACTTCCCTGTCTGTCTCCACTTCCTTTGTGGAAGCAGCAACGTCTTCTTTGAGGCGGGTGAATAATTCGTCCAACGAACTGTATTTAGTCTCATCCTGTTTTCTGATATTTCTAAAGAGGTCCCAGTCCGTGACTCTAAAGTGTCTGAGCGGCGGAGACGAGACATTTATCGCGAGGCTGCTAATGTAGTGATCACTGGTGAGATTCTCTCTTAAATTGGTCCATATGGGTTCCTCTGCATTTCGAACCATGATCAGGTCTGGCGTGGTATCCCTGCTGACCGAGTTTCCAATCCTGGTGGGGTATTTCGGATCCGTTACCAAGGTGAGACCGCAAGCTGCCATCTGTGTCGCGAGGGCCTTACCCTTGGCCGTATTCTTGATGTAGCCCCAATCTTGGTGGTGTGCGTTAAAGTCCCCTGCTATTATGAGTGGACGATCGCCTGCAATTTTGCATACTTTCTGAAAGAGAGCGTGAAACGTCTGCCTTCTGTCAGCTGGCGAGCTGTACACGTTTAGAATGAAAACGGATTGTTTGAGTTGAGCGTTTGGGATTAGCTCGATCATGATGTGCTCGACCTTTAAGTCCGGCCTAACGTCATGACGTAAGTACGCAAGATCCTTTGAGACAAGGGTCGCTACGCCCCTTTTGCCCTCCGAGAAGTTAGCTTCTGCACGATAGTCGCGAAGAGCCACAACATCTGTGAGCGTTTCCTGGAGGAGGATTACTGACGGCCTTTGAATAGCAGAGCCAAGTAGCTGTTGTAAGACTGCCTTCCTTTTGCGGAAGCTGACACAATTCCATTGCCAGAAGACTAGATTGCTTGTGTTGGCCATTTTACTGACGCGGCGGGGGCGTACCAAGCAGCGCGCGCTGCCTGTCGGATTCTAAAATTTGGAGCCTCGTGGTGTGCTCGATCAATTGTAGCTTGATGGGGCTAATTTCGGAAATTATGTCCGTTCTTAGCTTGTCAAGCAGTTCTGTCATGTCTGAGACGTGAAGCGTCTCCTCATCCATGGGTTCGGGGCCCGCCCTGCGTTTAGCCCCTCTGTTGAGGGACGCAGCGGCGGCGGTAGCTTGGCCACTAGACGCGTGTTCTCTCTGCTGCATTTCTTGCAATAGTGATTTAATTTCAGATAATTCTTTTCTAAGAGATGCGTTTTCGCGTTCCAATGATTGTATTTTGTCTAGCGTTTGCTGTGGCAATTGCTTTTGTTGCGCGGAGGCACGGGTCTCACCTGTTTTGGCTGCCTTGTCCGCCCAGGTAGGCTGCGAGTTGATCCGGACCCGGGATCTGCTCCTGGACCTCGATCTAGAGGGCTCCATGGTGGCGTTCCTGGGAGCCTCCTCAGGTGGCGTCTTGGTGGGAGAGGGGATTCCCAGACTTCCAACGTTGCTCGTTGTGTTCCTCTTCTTGTTGCCGCCTTTCCTTTTTCTGCGTCGTCTTCTTACGACGTAGGGAACTTGATACCTGTTCTTGCAGGTTCGGTCGCCGGTGATATGAGCGTCTCCGCAGAGCGCGCACTTCGGTTGCACACATTCGTGTCCGTTGGTGGTTATTAAAGTTCCGCACTGGTCACACACTTTTTCGGTCGGTCTGGGGCAAACGTCTTGCCTATGGCCGACTCGGCCGCAGTTGCGGCAAGTGTCTATTTGCCTCTTGTACAGCGTGCAGCGTACCATGTTGGGGCCGCAGCGGACATAGTTGGGCACTTTCATGCCGTTGAACAGTATGATCACGGTAGTCGACTCTTTTATGCGCCTGACTCCGAGCACCATCGGGTTTTTGGGTGTGACAAAAGGATCTTGGAGCGCAGCTTCAGGCAGATCGGCATCAATGCCTCTGACCACACCTCTACAGGTATTTCCCGGAGGTGTAATGTAAGCCGCGATAGGGTGCCTTTTATCCGTCAAGATTATCTCCTGCACTTTGGAGTATGCATTGGCATTCGATTCGGAGGGTGTGCTTATTACGAAGATATTCTGCATGGCATTCGCACACACGATATCCTCCTCGGCTGCCACAGGGGGCAGCCTGGCAGCCATTAAAATGGCTTGCGTGACTTTGATCTGGCTGCATTTTCGCACGTCCAACCCTCCCCCAGGGCGGACGACCACTCGAAAGTGAGATTTCGGCAGGCGCGGTAGCCTGGAGGCTGCGGCAACCTTCCTTAGCTGGCCGGCGTTTTTGGCGCCAACGCGGGCTCCATTGTGCCCTGCCGTGCGCGTCTCGTTCTCGGCGCGGGTTTTATCCGCGTTCCGTTTTCTGTGAGCGGTGATCCAGCCGTTAGACTCGGCTTCTTCTTTGGAGATTTGCTCTCCTTCTACCCTTGACTCGTGAGGCATGGCCGTAATGGGGGTCGGCCGAACGAGCGGCCGCGCCTACCCGCCTTCCCGCCCTTCGGCGGAGCCGATGTCGTGCTAAGCCTAAACAGGCTTAACCCTCGGTGTCGGAGAAAGGACCCACAAAAGAGGTTTCAGTGGACCTACCGTGATAAGTGCGGTATCCAGATGCTCGTTGTAACTTCCCGGAGTTGTCCCAGTAGAGATTTAGGGGAAAACACATTAGACCAAGTAGAACAACGTCTGTTGGCGGAGCTGATGCAGACACGTCCGCACGCCACACCGCCACCTAGCGTTCCCCGTATCAGAGTGGAACCCGGAAAGCCCAATTCTTTACTGAGCTTGCAAAGCAGAAACGACGGCTCGAGCCACAACCGCCGCCACGTGAATTTTTCAGCTCAGTTCAGTCAGTGTGACTCTGGTTCAGTGAATGAATGAATGAATGAATGAATGAATGAATGAATGAATGAACTTTATTTGTCCCTTTTTAATACTGGGGAGGGAGCCGGGGGAGAGAGGAAAGTGTACGTAGGCGTCAGTCTACCTGTCGTGGTAGGCCTCCGCTCCCTATGCCCACTTCAGGACTCGGTCCTGTAAGGTGGGATCGGAGCTGCACAGGGCAGCCTCCCACAGCTCCTCGCTACTAATTCTTCCACATCATGTGGCAATGCCCCATCAAATGTCCACCCCGCACCTTCAAACCAATAATTAGTAGCGAGGAGCTGGTTCAGTGAAGTTCCATGCGTAGAAATGGCTCGGAGGAACTGTACTGTGGCCTTGTGAAGATGGAAATGCTCAGACTCCACGCTTTATCCATGCTTCTAGCACATCTCATTTTCTCTACACCAGTGAAAGGACTCAAGAATAGCAGATGCCCGGAAGGCATAAACACGGGGCCATTTTGAAAACGTTTCATGACAACGATTTTGTTTGCTTCTGTGATTGGCTGACGGAGTAACACCGACTCGCGCGGTCCGTCAGCCATTGTGGCCAACCGCTGGTTCTTTTAAGTTCAAGAAGCTCACTTATTTGCTTTTAGCCTATTCTTTTTATACCCATAAAATCAGTGCTATTACGATCTACCATCTTCCAAAACTTCGCTTTGTGTATAATCTACACGCGCGCACTCTTATAAAAACCTCTTTTTATACATTTAAAAAATAAATTTCACTCTATCTTCCGCTAAAACTTTTGTGGTACAGCATGGGGAGCCTTTCAAACAGCGCCACTTTCATCTTTGTTTCTAAAAAAAAAATATTACACCTTGCAGAATCATTTTACAAGAGGAAGTGCTAAGAAAACACAGAGAAGCAAACTACGTGCACGAACACGTGTTAGATTGTTGAAATCTCCTAACAATAGCTTCGAAAATGCACAATAAAAATGACGCTACGAAGAAGGCTGGTTACCTGCAGTATAAGGTCCGAGACATGTCATGATATGAACTTGTGATAGCACAATTTGGGGGAAGCATGCTCAATAGTATGCTGCGCCGTCACTTTGAAGCACACGCGTTCTACCCTGTTTCGCAGGACGTGTGGTGAGTGTGAGTACTGTGGCAGCCGCGGCACCGGGCCTGCCATGCACGGCCGCATACTATGCCAGCAAGACCGCCGTCGAGTCATTCAGCCGCTGCCTTCGCCTCGAGCTCGCCCGCCATGGAGCACACGCAAGCGTCGTCCGGCCTGGCGACCTGGTGAAGCATACGGGGATCATGAAACGCCAGACCGACGATAACAAGGTAGAGATGATGACTGTGGTTCGGTTAGGAAAGGACGCTAATTTCTGCAGCCTATGTAGGGAGCACGGCTAGGCGTCCGTAGGGGTGGGGGGGAAGGGAGTGAAAGAGATAGAGAGGAGAGAAAGGCCGTAGTGGAGGGCTCCGGAAATTTAGACCCCCTGGGGTTCTTTAACGTGCACTGACAACGCACAGTACACGGGCCTCTGGCATTTTCGCCTCCATCGAAAATGCGACCGCCGCGGCCGGGATCGAACCCGCGTATTTTGGGTGGCACCGAGTAGAGGGCGTGCGGTGCCTCGTCACGTAATTGCATTGATGCAAGCTAAAAAGGAGCGGAAAGGAGGAGCCACCCTCTCGGTGATGAGAACCCACAGCACAGAGCCTGTTGTATACCTCTTTCTTAGAGACTCAGGCGAATAGCTGGCAGCACTGTGAATTTAACCCATGACATGCCGCATGATATGGACGCTCTACCATATGATCACAGCTGCGGTTTGGCTTCTGCCTGCCTGTTTGTAGCTTTGTCACCATCTCTTGCATGCAGGATATGTGGGAATCGATGGACGAAGAGCAGCGTTCGGTTCACGGACGCTACGTGACTGGCTTCGTACGCGGCTGTCAGCCCCAGCAGAGCTCGCTGTCTCCGAGCCAGCTGGACGATAGCCCAGTGTTCGGACACATAGAGCACGCCCTGGGTTCTCGGCGTCCGCGTGCCCTCTACGTGAGCGACAGTGGTCTGTGGCCGCTGTTCCTCCGCACGCTGTCCATATTGCCGACGGCCTTGTCAGATGCAGTGGCATCGCTCTTCTACTCTCGCCTCGGGCGACTTGGGAACGACTGACCAGCGACGACCGTCTGCTTTTAGGATGAGCAGTGTGTGGTGCTTCGCACCAGACGTCGTGCGTGGTCCTTCCACGCTCTCTCTCTCTCTCACACACACACGTGTGTGAGAGAGAGAGAGAGAGTGAAAACGTTTTTCTTCATTGGAAACCTGGTGGAAGACATTTTTCGTGTTTTGCCTGACTCTACCATGTTTGCATTGCCGACAGCCCGACGTCCTACACTGTGGTCGTGTTCTGAGACGATTACTTTCGCCGACAGCGTCGCTTATGAGAAGCGTAGAATACTGCGTGCACAATGGCTGAAGCGGCTGCTTGCCCGCCTTTCCTAAGTCAGTCAATCAACGCCCACGAAAACGAATTGAAGTATTGCAGTTATGGGTGTGTTTAAATCTTCAGAAGCCGGGGTGGGGGGAAGGGTTTGGGTGCTGTGGGGCGAGGCGGCATATATATATATATATATATATATATATATATATATATATATATATATATATATATATATATATATATATATATATATATATATATATATATATCATCAATTTGTTACAAGTTCTTACAAATTAAGCGAGTGATTTTAGAAAAACAAGGGGATGTGTAGACCTCCCCATCCCCTTTTCGGTTGGAGTTCTATAGGGATATTTGTGACGAAGAGTAGCGTCTCAAAACACGGCGCCTAGATGCAAGTATACCTGCTGTGTATACCTATGTCTTCCTTTGCAACTGACTCTCTCTGTCTCTTCGGACTATTTCAAAGTGGGTGGGCTGGCGACGAACCAGCTGGACTGCGGCTGCGATGTCCTTCATCGGTTTGAAAATATGCTCAAGCGTCCTTCTGTGTTCCTCAGTGTATCCCAGCGAGCGACCATATGTAAATAAATAAATAAATAAATAAATAAATCTTCGCAATGGCACTAGCCATAGCGCGAGCGCCATCTCAACGATGTTTATGCAAGTAACCCACCCATACTAACGCCTGCTATGTATATAGGTAGCGCTGCTCAATCGCGCCGCTATTGGTATGGTAGAAATTCTGGAAAATGGGTTTATATTTGAGTTTGCTCGAAACGAAATTTTGTTTTCCCGGTCCATTAAAGTAACAACCCCAGCTATAATGTGTGTATAGGTTGTAGCTAAGTCGTACAGTTTACAATATTTCTGACAGATTTTAGTTTGAGAAATTCAACGCTGGCCATTAACGCATCGGCGCCATGTCGGAGGACCATCAGGGTCGGGATTGTTCGGGATGATTCTCTCCTTCCCCCCTCCCACCTTTGCCTTTGCCGTGTGCCGACAGCGGATCGTCTGCGACGGACTCGAGTCATGCATGCGGTGTCTCAAACGCATATGTGTTTGGTACTTGTTGCCTCGTATATGTCATCCTTGCTTCTCTGCACTCGCCCTATACTGAATCACTCCGTACCGCAGTCCAATAATTCCACGTTTCCTTGAGAAGTCCGCATCGATTCCATATAGCTATCGTAATTTTCATATGACCCTTACGTAAACATGTGGAATTATGGTAATGGCCGTACGGCACGTTTATTTACTAGGCAATTCGCGCAACGCGCGCACTATCTAAAATGAAATCTAAAGCTTAGCGTCCCTGCTTGCACTTATCAGCTTCACTCTGCAAGACTTCCACATAATTAATACCATCCATCCCTCAAACGCACCGCAGATAGGTGTGTTTCATTTGGGACACCACGAGAACACGTCGAGTCGAGTGGCGTTCGCCCAGCGGCTTCACTCACGCGCCCGGGGCGGGATCTTGTCGTCAGCGGCGAGTGAAATCACTGACGTTGCAGATAGGGTCGTCGGCTCAAACATGAGTCCTATCAAGGCCACAACGCCTTATCAATTGGCGCTCGCGGGCCTATCGGTTTCCTCCGTCGGAAGACGGGAAGCCAGCCGTGCGCGTACTATATACGGTGAATCTACAGAGCAGTCGCCGAAGCAGTGCTTGAGATGTGACCAAAAAGAAAAATTAAAATAAAATTGCCGTGCGTGTTCGTACATGCCAGTCAGGACGTCCTTCTTTTGTGTCTTGCGTATAGGGCAGAAACCAGTTGGCTGTGAGAACTATAGTCGTCCAGTTCACCGGCTGCAGGCACAAGAACCTCAGTGTGACATATCGGCACCAAACCTGCCCACTTTCTTCCTTGCTTCTGTGAGCTTCAAAAGCCCCAGGCAACGGCGGGTTTCATAATGCACAGTCCTCAAGATTAGACGAAGGGTTGAAGCGATACCAACAGTGCCCGAAAGAGGGATGTCCGAGTGCTCGCTGCGCGCCGCGCCTTCAATGCACACCGCTGAGTCGACTTGCACGTTGTTGCCATCGTTACACGACTGAAGAGTTGTCGTCGGCACAACCTGTAGGTGAGATCGGTCACGAAAGCAGACGATCAAAACAATGCATCGCGTCCTGGAGCTGTTGACCCGTCTGGCGTCGCTGCTATTCGGCTGGCTGCCTCTCGGCCCTCGAGAACGTTTCGCTGGGAACGGCAAGCGGGTTCTGGTGAGCGGCTGCGACTCCGGCATCGGCTTGCGACTTGCGCAGAGGCTTCACGAAGCCGGCTATCGCGTCCTGGCGGGCTGCCTCAGCCCCGACAGCGAGGGAGCCCGTCTCCTGGCGAACCTGCGCGACGGTGATAACCCGGTGCAGGTGCTGCAGCTGGACGTCACCAGTGAACGGAGCGTGGAGCGGGCGCTCGTTCAGGGACAGGTGCGTGATGAAGGTAAGAGAGAAATAAATTTTAAAAAATTCCTAGGAGTCCTCAGCTATCGTTTGAGAGACGTCAAGATGAAAGTAAAGACCTTTGGTAGTCGAACCCGGGACCTAGGGCTTCGAGCCCGGAACCTTTGGCAGCCGAGCATCACGGGAATGTAAGTTCGCGTAAGCTTAATGGTTAACAATCAAACAAGTGTGGCTCGTACTTGCATGTCCAATACGGGTGTGTGTCACACGTGATTTTATGGTTGTTAATGGTAATGTATCTGAATGGCATGGATGTGAAGTTACTGATGTCATTACCTATCAATCATGTCGTTCATACACTGGTACCTTTCAAGCTGATTTCGGTTTAAGTGAGCGGAGGGCGACATTTAGTTTTTTCTTTTGTACGACATATTTGTAGCACATTTTTCCGCCACCGTTTTATCAAGAGAGAGGTGGTCCTTCGGAAAGGAAAAAAAAAATGGCACTATGCTCCGTTTCACTAGTTTCGTGCAGCAGAGCCAAGGCTACGAGGCCATCGTAGCGCAGAATTCTTCCGAAGCGAGACGAAATGCCATTGTTCCACTACGCGGCGTCTCTCATAATCGCGCCATGGTTTTGGGGAGTTGCCATAAAAGGTGCCATAGATGAGCGCCATAAAAGATGTTCATCATCATCATCACCACAACCACCATGTAGTTGCAGCTCATGGTCAAGAACGAGTCCGCTTTTCCCTCCTACGTTATCACATGTAACAGACGGGTAACGCGACGGCTTCGATGCGTTGAAAAAGAAAGAAGGAATGTTGTGAAGTTCCTAATGAACGTACATCATTGCTTAGCAGCAGTACAATAATGCCATGCTGTGAAGCGGGTGCAACCGGCTTCCACGGTACCCAGCACATCTTCATCACACGCCCGCACGGGATAGCTTTTACGCGTATCAATTTTACAAGCAGTCATTCTGAGCTGCCTATGTAACGTCGCTGCGGCTCCGGAAAACAATAAACAAGAACATGCGCGACATCCTTCTGGCCACGCCTACTGCTCTGAACACGTAATGTTGAACTGGTGTTGCACTTCATGGTGTTACACTTCAGGTCTCTGGGGGCTGGTGAACAACGCCGGTGTGTGCGTTCTCGGAGAATTCGAGTGGATGACACCGGAGCAGGTGGAACGCACCGTGGCTGTCAACGTGCTGGGCACCCTGAGGCTCACCAAGCACTGTTTGCCTTACATACGACGAAGCAAAGGTAAGACCCACGGGTGCACCACGCACTTAAACCTAATCCATGGGTTGGGTGACAGACGGGAAGGTCTTCATGGAAGGCCGAGAACTCTCTTTCTCTCTCTTCTTTTTTCTACAGCGAAGCCGTAAATGACACTCCCGTAGCGTCCGTGTGCGAACAAAAACTGTTGGCCGTTCCAGGAGGTTGTGCAAAACCGAAAATAAAATTAGCAAACGCCAATCAAAGTGCGCACTCAGAAAATCCGACGTTTCGGAACCCGAGCCAGGCTCGTTCATCAGGATGACTGGGGCCAGGTTGCATCGGCGTTTAAGGTCCTTAGCGTGGCGATCACGCGCAACACGCTTCGCCGTGGATCGTAGCCCGTGTGTCTACACGCTGGGGAGGGTTCCTTCCGAATGAGCCAGTCCGGCACCTCAGCTAACGGATTGCTCAGTGATCCCAACGACAAAGGCATATGTGTCAAATTTTCTTGTGCAAAATTTCGCGAGGTAGAGAAATCTTCAAGCCCTGAAGCTTTCCAAACTTCCACCTGTCTTCCAGCTGTATACGCTTGTAGTAAAGGACGGGGTGCCCTCGAGGGACGTCATTATTATTATTATTATTATTATTATTATTATTATATATTATTATTATTATTATTATTATTATTATTATTATTATTATTATTATTATTATTATTATTATTATTAGTTTATTTATCATCAGATGATTAATTAATAAATCAATCAGTTTACTTAAACGTGCCCAAGAACAACCGAGAGGTCTTCGTTCGCCAGCACCAAGACCTCTCGGTTGTTTCTGGGTACGTTTAAATAAACTGATTGATTGATTGATTGATTGATTGATTGTGAAGATACAGAACACAAGAAGAAAAGGGTGTTTGCAAAGCGTTAGTTATAAAACGTCAGAAATATGCCGGTATCTGAAGTTCTTACTAACAATATTTATACCGGTATCTGACGTTGTTAATAACAGTTTTGGAAGGTGGAGCACGATTGGAGCTTCCATTCATCTGAGAAATCCGAATGGAGTTCCTTGTAGCTTTGTGCTACAAACGAGTGGATGCTAATATTCCCTTTCATAATAGTTACCCTACCTCACCGAATTCCGCAGAGCTCATTTGCCACTTTAATGCGCGATACGTTATACCATTCATTGTGTGTCCTCTCTCGCAGGACGCGTGGTGAGCCTGAGCACGGTGGTGGCTGCGGCACCGGGCATGCCTTGCATGGCCGCCTACTGCGCCAGCAAGGCCGCCATCGAGTCATTCAGCCGCTGCTTGCGCCTCGAGCTTGCCCGTCACGGAGCGCACGCGAGCGTCGTGCGACCAGGCGACCTGGCCAAGCACACGGCGATCATGAAACGCCAGGCTGAAGACAACAAGGTGTAGCATACCTCAGAAAGTTGAGTCACTTGGTAGAACGCGCGTTCGATCCCGGCCGCTGCGGTCGCATTTTCGATGGTGCCTAAAATGCCAGAGGCCCGCGTACCGTGCGTTGTCAGTGCACGTTAGTGAACCCCAGGTGGTCAAAATTTCCGGAGCCCTCCACAACGGCCTTTCTCTACTTTCTATCTCTGTCAGTCGATTTCCCCTACCTCCACGGACGCCTAGCCGTGCTCCCGACATGGGCTGCAGAAGTTAGCGTCCTTTCCTTAATCAAACCACAATCGCCATCATCATCATCAGCTAGGGACCAAGGGCCAAGGACCAGGGACCAAGGAGGTTTAACTTTTGGAGTGGAAGCTCTGGCACTGTCTGACCAGCAGGGTGGAGCTAACACTTGACGCTCCTTCATCTCACAAACACAGCCTTGGCAGGTGGTACTCGACTAGGCGTCAAGTGTTTTTGCTAATTTTAGACACAAAGAAAAGAAGATATACAAACAAGCGCAGAATTACTACTACCTTATCGAAAACAATAAAGCGAGTGTTTCGAAAGCCCAGAGAACTTCGTTACAAAGACGTCTGACTACACGCTCTCTCCCTTTCTTTCGCACGTAGGCAATGTGGGAGTCGATGGACGAGGAACAGTGTTCTGTTCACGGACCTTACGTGACGGGTTTCGTGCGCGGCTTCCAGTCCCAACAGGGCGCCTTGTCTCCAGTTCGGATCGACGACAGCCCGGTGTTTGGACACGTCGAACACGCCCTGGGTTCCCGGAGTCCACGCGGCCTCTACGTGAGCGACAGTGGTCTGTGGCCGCTGTTCCTGCGCATGCTGGCCGTGCTGCCGACAGCCCTGTCAGACGCAGTGGTATCGCTCTTCTACAGTCACCTGCGGCGACTTGGGGAGAACTGACGACCTAGTCTTTGCTATTCTGCTGTGCCTGTTATTCTACACTTCATGTGTGAGGTTGGAACGAGTAAAGCACAGCATAGCCTTGTATGGTATAATATAGCAAAGGGTGGGAAAGAGAAGTGAGAAAGGCGATGAAAGAAGGGCGGAGGGGAATGGTAGGAACATAGCGTAGGCATGTAAGGTATAGTATAGCAAGGGGTAAGAAAAGGAGGTGAAGGTGAGGAGGGGAGAGGGTAAAGCATAGCACTGCCTTGTATAGTATCGTATAACAAAGGGGTGGGATAAGGAAGTGAGGGTAAAGAGGAAGGGAGAGGGTGAAGCATAGCGTACAGGCGTGTACAGTACAGTATAGCAAGGGGTAAGAAGGGGAGGTGATGGTGATGGAGGAAAGGAGGAGAACTTGACAACCGCACATTTCCCGCCAAGCCAATTTACACGTAGACTTCACTCAAACCAAGTAACCGGGCGTAACGTGACATATTCCCGCCAAAACCATGTAACAGATAGTTACATAGCTATTCACGTGACAAATCAGTTATGTGATTTGTCACGTGCCTTCGTTGAGCTTGTAGAAGCCTGAGGAAGCTAGGCTGGTCACAAGCTCCGCTCTTAGTGCAGTCTTAGATAGCTACAGTACAAGCTGCCCATTTCTGTCGTTCTTGTTTGCGCCAGTACATGATGTCGGCTGGCACGCTTATTAAGGCGAAAACCTTAGATCTCTATGTTTCAATCTCGTGCTGTGACGTACAAAAGTCACGTGACCCGAAGGAAATGCACTGTACCCGACCACGTCTTGCCCCTACCCCGGACGAGGACATACGGATATGCGCCACACGTGATCTTACATGGAGTAAAGCCTGCTGCATTCGGCAATGTACAACCCAATGTATAATTAAATGAGCTACTGAATTTGCCTCTGGCCTTCACCTTCAACAACCTATCAGCACAGCGTTCATCAGAAAGCGCAACAACGGATCAGCCGAAAGTTCAACAGTAGATCAGCAGAGCGTCCACGACGACGACGACGACGACGACGACGACGACAACAACAACAACAACAACAACAACAACAACAACAACAACAACAACAACAACGACGACGACGACGACGACGACGACGACGACGACGACGACAGCAACAACAAACCACTGCAGGACCAAGACCTCTACCAACGATCTACAATTTTCCCAGTCCTGAGCGAGCCGATTCCATTTAGAACTTGCGAACCTCTTAATTCGGTCGCCCCATTTAACAATTTGCCTGTCTCGGCTGCGTTTCATATCGCCTGCTACCCATACCGTCGCTCTTAATGTTTACCTGTTATCTGTCCTATATTGTTTGTTTTATTTAAATGTGGGAACATGGGAATGTAGGCTACGTGAGAGCCAGCTATTATGACACCTGCCTGCCCGGGCAACATATTTTTCTTAATCGCAACAAGGTCGTCAGGCTACGCCTGTCTGTCCTCTGATCGTCTCTGCTGTCTTTCTATCTCCTAATGGTGTGTCTGTCATTTGCTTTAGAGAGACGTTGAGGCTATAGCTACAAAAAAAAAAAAAAGCTGAAAATATAGGAATTATCAGGGAATTGGGGCATGCTTAGAAGAAGTAAGGGAATCTTCGGGAATACTTGAGAAACCTGGCCATGCCATGGAAATTAGCAGTCTGCACGGTCGCCACAAAAAGGAACGTGACGAAGCTTGTGCGAATTTTGGAACGAATATTACGGTATTCTAGTTCCTCCAGACGCGCTTTTAAACTTGGCGAAATTTCGATATATTCGAAAAGGAGGGATAGAAGTGTTCTCCTGCGTGTAACCCACCTGAAAAGACGGTTTAACTGCAGCAAAAGAGTACCATATCGTGAGAACCTCTTTATAAGGAATATGCGAACTGCCGTGAAGCCACGCTTCATGGTGAAAGGTTCATATTAATACTTGCACTCTGGCTAAAATTTTTGAAGGTCTCTGCGATGTTTCTACGGACAAGTGAGGCCTAGGTATGGCCTAACTATGGTAAGCTCTAAAGAGTATCACATTTTATCGTTTATAATCTGCGCTCTACTGCTATTCAAATCCTACTACCATATATATTCGAATTTTCTTTGAAAATATTCGACAATTATTACCATTCGCTGAGGTTTCTCTTCGAACCAAACGAAAGTGATACTCGCACAACTCTAGTTTTCTGATTCCTATTTTGTATGTTATCATTTCCTGAAAGGCATTTATTTTACATAATGTGGAGAGGCTAGTGTGCGTCCTTGCTGTTAAATGTGTCTATAGTAGCTGTTGCCCATGTAGATGGAACTACTTCCTTCATAAGCCACCTTTGTTGTTATCCGCACAATTATTCTTAGAGCGCTCGCCTCTCTTTTCTGAGTGTTCCAACGTACGCATAAAATCAAGCTGAAATCACGCGACTGGTTATTGAACCAGCAGCTATTGATGACGGGACAAGGACAAGGTAGTGTCAACGTGGCTTCGTTATAAACTAAAAAAAGAAAGGCTCCTCGATGCCTCTACGTGTAATCACGCATGCGTTTTCTCTCATCTCGTATATATAAATGTAACACGGCTCCCAATAAAACGTTGTTGAAACGGTCCCAGCGCTTGTGCGAGTGCCCTTCTGTTGCGTCCACGTCTTAAAACGTTCCCGCCCTTAACACCGAAGATGTGGCGCACGAGCAAGCACACAGTCTACCTCCGTTTTTTGTTATTTTTCTATAGCTTACACCTTTGCGGGGAATTCTTTCAACCTTAATTTCATTGCTAAATTCATATTATGGCCTCTATTTTTTTTTTTTTTTGTCTTGCCCTATTAGTCCTCCTTTTCAAAACAAACCTCTCGGTTCTTTGTCGATCCCCCTCGGTGGGTTGCGCCAAGGCTTCAAAAGACTAACTAACCAGCCAAAGTTTCAGCTTCAGTTTCAGTTTTTGGTTATATAAGCATCAGTTACATAATACTTGAATACAGATAAGGGTCCCAGAGTATAAATACTGAAAACGGGACCCTCAGTTAAAAACTACAGCAAAAGTGAATTAAAAACAATTGGCAGAAGACGAGCAGGTGGTAATAATAATCATATACAAGGCAAAACAATCAGCAACATCAAAGTGATGATTGATTTGCGTGATTTAACGTCCCAAAACCAGCTCTGATTATGAGAGACGCCGTAGTGGAGGTCTCCGGAAATTTCGACCACCTGGGGTTCTTTAACGTGCACTGACATTGCACAGCACACGGGCCTCGACATTTCGCCTCCATCGAAATGTTCCCGCGACCTTCGGATCAGCCGAGTGCCATGACCACTAGACCACCGTGGCTTTTTTTTTCTTTCTTTATTGCACTAGACCACCGTGGCGGGGCCGCAACATCAAAGTCAAACAAACAGCAAAGTCTACCCTTTCTGACATCTATAGCCACATTCGGTCAGCCGCTTGGTCATCGACATCGCGCGACGGCCGCACAGAGGCGATGGCGTCCGGCAGTGCGAGCCCGCTGCGGACACCGCTGGGCGGCACGTCACCCTCGACCCCTGGCACGCCGTCGGGTCGGCCCTTCTGCACGCTGACCAACTTCGGTCTCAAACTGGTGGAGCACGCTTTGAAAGAAGCCCAGGACACCAATGTGTGCCTGTCGCCGTTCGGCGTGGCCGTCGCCCTGGGCATGGCCATCGTCGGTAGCGGCGATGCCACCACCGCGCAGGTGGTCCACGCCTTGGGCGCCATCGACTCGAACAACCTGTACCGAACGTGCGAGAAGATACTCTCCATGCTCAACAGCTCCATGCCCAATGCCAAGGTGCGCCTCCCTATGCCGCGGTCACGTTCAACTAAGATTTCACGGCGCTCTTGTTCGGGATGCTATATACCGACCTTATGTGAAAGCAGCGCCCGATTTTTCTGCGGCCACGAAGTGTTTTATGTCCACCAGCGAAGTGGTTTAGTTTGACATCCCCCATGAAATGCGAGGTAATGTAGCGAGAAGGCAAGGTAACCGCTAGTCAAAAGTGACAGAGCGGATCTCTTGAGAAGGCAAGTGCAGCAGGAGGAGGCACCCCCTGCTGCGGGAGCACAGGGCCGGAATAATCGAAGATCTACGGGAGAGGCCTTTGCCATGCAGCGGGCATAGACAGGCTAATGACGATGTCGGTGGTCGTGGTGAATTTGTCTGCTGTCATTCTTTCGCATAGTTGAATCACGTGTATTCTTAAATATATATGTATCGATGCCCGACGAAGACAAGTCCACTTGTCGAAACGTTGGATCCTGCGACATTCCCTGTTCTAAATCGTATTTTGCGATCTGTTCATCGATTCAAGCATCCATATTCCCCTGAGCTTCTCTTCTAGTTTAAATATATATGTAGTTTCTTTTAATCACTGTTTTAATAACCGCTGTCGAATTATGTGGTTGTAAACAATTGGTCCCATTATTATAGCTGGCTTGCGCCACCGTGGTAATGGCTTTCGGCTGCTGATCCGAAGGTCGCGGGATCGAATCCCGGCCGCGGCGGCTGCATTTCGATGTAGAGCGAAATGTTGAGGCCCTTGTGCTGTGCGATGTCAGTGCACGTTAAAGAACCCCAGGTGGTCGAAACTTCCGGAGACCTCAACTACGGCGTCTCTCATGATCAGAGCTGGTTTTGCGACGTTAAACTCACAAATCTGTCTACTATAGCTGACCAGGGTATGGGTATATTGCAAGGTTTTTGTACTGTGCGATCTTATAAAAAAGCTGATCACGGTAACATCGTCCCTGTTGCGGACGCTGCAGGTATCGTTGGGCAGCAGGTTGTTCGTGTCCAAGGACATACAGCTGCTCCCCGAGTTCAAGGAGACGCTGGTGGAGACCTTCTCGGATGACCTGGGCCGCCTCAACTTCGACAACCCGAAGGCGGCAACCGAGGAGATCAATGCGTGGGCCTCCAGGGTGACTTGCATTGTTGTAACCTCGAAATCAGCCTGTCCAAGAGTACTGTGGTGTCTGAAGGAAGTCAGCCATCGAGCGATACACTGCAGCGCGTTAATCTGTTAAAAGTGGTTTACATTTGGATTCAGGAGTGCACCAGGTGCTCGACACCATTTAAAGGGGCGCTGGAACACTTTTTAAACTTAGCCAGAAAATAGCCCAGTCAGTCGTGGAGTAGCTACCGTGGTCATGTCAACCGAGTGGAAGCACTACGCGCACCAGGGAATTAGCAATTTGCTTTCAAAACACAGCTGGAAAGCGCCTGCTCTGCTTTCAAGAAATGGCGTCACTAGACGGGTACAGACTACGTAGGAGACATAAACTACCGAAGGGTGTCTTACTGAGCGCGTTGGTGCGATATCGTCATTATCATCATTTGCGCTGCGTGCGTGTGTTCCTCTTCTGTGTCCGTGTTGTTTGCGGCGCATTTAATGATAAGAACTACTGTTGCCCGATCCGCGGACGCAGTTACCGTGGTCGCCGCGAGGCGCCGCCACCTTCCCATGATGACTTTGGCAGCACGCGTGGCGAAGCTGCTGGAGCGCGAACACGCTTTAGCAAAAAAAGCAAAGAAAGCGCTCAAGGTAATGGTACCTTTCTTGCCCCTATTTCATCCCCCTCCCCCATTTCAGGGCGATCATCGGGACGATAGGAGAGTCAATGCGCTCGGACAGCGGAACTCCCCTCTAACTTGACGCCGTGACGCCGCATATACCGAATGGATTTGAAAAAAAGAAATTTAGCGGCAGGTGATTCATGATGCGATTAACTCCTTTGGTGATGCCGTTAGATGATTACTTAGACAAGTGTTGGAGGGCCCTTCAGGATTTGGTCTCGACCACTGCGTTACAGCTCTTTAAGACGAAGAAAAACAAATGAAATCGCTGGATCGGGTTAAACGGACGTACTCTCGTATTATATCATTTGCAGCATGGGAACAGAGAGTTAATTTCTCCAGTTTCCTCAGGCTAATTAATTGCATCGCTGCAAGTTTAGCTGCTCAGTGTAGTTCTTCGTGTTTACCGTGAATATTGAATTGCAGTATCATTAGGGTGACACTCGAAATGCGTACATTCTGTTGCACTATCTGTGATGCGAACGCATCTCCTACGAAAAATCGGTATTTTTGGGAAAACGAGCGGCAAGAAATTTTACTACGCGCTTGGCATTGCGTCGTCTCCATCTGCAGCTTCAGGCTGCACCAGATCATTCTGACCTCGCGACATGTTTACCGCTAATAAGTGACAAAGACAGATGACTAAAAGCATGCAACAACGACACGTCCGGTAACGCTCGACTCAATGCTACCGTTGTTCTCACAGTTTTCAGAGTTTCCAACTCAAACTGAAAGTTACCTCCTGTGCTGCGGTCTTGTGTGTTCTTTCTCTATCCTCGTGGTTTGTTCAACTTCAAGACTATTAGTACAAGCTCATGATACATAAATTGATTGCAGATGTTACAGAGACGACGGTCCCAAAGTCTAAATGACTGCAGGGGGACTCTCGGTTAAAGGATTTGTACATATCAAGTACTTCAAAAGTTAAAATTAAAGTACGTTAGAAGATAAATGTCATTCAAGTAAACTGCAACTATAGCCCAGTTCGAATGCTTTTCAGTCGTTTTGCCTGATCGTACTCTGTTTAAAAATGAAACCGATGCGAGCTGTTTTTAACGAGAGTAGAGACACATGACCAGATGGTAATTACCTAGGGAAGTGAGCAATGCTCACTTCCCCTAGGTAATTAGCAGTGCTTCCTTGTCACCTGCTTTGAGTTCTAGTAACAGCGTGCATACAACGAACAAATCAGAGCGCCATTGCAATGAAACCCGGACGAACAGCTGAGCAGTGATTTGCCTGCGTTACCCTTGCGTTTCTATCGTGTTTATCTTCGGCGCTTTCCAATTACTTTCGCTTAATTTGATCCCATTACGCGACTAATCACCCTTAACACGTATCTTTTATTTCATTGCACCAATCTCGCTTGTCTTAACCATTCTTGATCTGTATTTGTTTAGTTAATTTTTCGTCGGTGTGCGACTAACGTAGACTCGTGTTTAGGCATGCGTGACGCTCAAGGAGGGAAAGCAGCCCAGGCCCTCATAAGTGCTCCGCACTTAAACAAAAACAAGAAAAAATTACACCATCTCCCCGAAGGGGACCATGGGGTGATGCAGGGCATCGCTGGGAGTTTCAACGGTGCATTTAACGGCGGTGTTTACAGGTTTGCAGTGTTTTCGGTGTTACCTTTGCGGTGAACCTTGCGTGTTATTACGTTGTTAACTTGGTTCGTTACCACGCATCGCGTGACCGTTGTCAGAGTGTGGGTTGATGCTGATGCATACTTGCGTCAACCCACTCGCTGACGGAACTGTTGCTTCCATCACACAACACCACCAACTTCTTTCATCTGAGAAGGAGGAGATACTACTGAAGCGAAGCGCGCGCGCGCTCTCTACCCGCTTTATTTATTGCAGCAGCTGTTGGAGAGAGGGAAGGGAGAGGAGAGTCGCGCATGCGTAGTGTGAGTGCGGACGGACGCCGCGCGCGCGCGCTCTCTACCCGCTTTATTTATTGCAGCAGCTGTTGGAGAGAGGGAAGGGAGAGGATAATCGCGCATGCGTAGTGTGAGTGCGGACGCCGGACGCGTGACATACCCGCGAGCAAGAGATGCTCCGCATCTAAAAAATTACGCGAAATAATTGCCAACTTCTGTCCGCCACACGCAGGCGACTGACGGCAACCTGACGCACCTGCTGCGAGAGGGCGACGTCACTGAGCGCACTCGAATCCTGATGGTCAGCGCCATCTACTTTCGCGGCATCTGGGGCGAGCCTTTCTACGGACCCGTCAAGGCGCCCTTCTACGTCAACGCCAGGGAGACGGTTATATATGGCACTTTATGTTTTCTAAGAGCGAAGCTCTCTTTTTGAACCCTCCAGGTTTTTTGTTATTTTTTTAACCGTGGCTGCTGATGCCTGCTTCGCCGAAAAGATCACAAAACATTTTGACAGTTATTGTGGATAGCGCCAACGAGAACCAAAACGGCAACATTCCATCTCAATTATCCAATGATATTCCCTCGCATTACGGCGACCCGGGGCGTTATCCGGGACGTTGTCAAATTCCGCCATCTTGGAAGCTCTGATTGGCCGAGGGGGAAACTACGGGCTCCCTGATTGGCTCAAAAATGCCGCCATTACAAAATTTGACAGGATGGCGGAATTTGATCGTGTCCAGCTGCACACAGAGCTTCACACACAAAGTAGCTGCACACACCCGTACAATTGCTGCCTGAATTTATTCTCCGTTTCGTGAACATTGCTCCACGTTGCTGACTTCTGCACAATATGTCGATTTGGCACATATGAAGTCAGGGTATATAAGTTCAATTGAAATTTGCAGCAGATGGTCATTGCCACTGCATGCCTGCAGAACAACGTTGACTCGGCGGCGCGGTGCCAGCACGCTGGCTTGCACGAGTAAAAATGTCAAGGAACCCAGTGAATACGTGATGGCTGCCCCCGTGCACATTCCGTATGGTGGCGGTGGTGGCACACATGACAATTTCGAGCGCGGATGGTGGTTCTGTAAGACCAGCCAGCTTGGTGGAAACACGTCGAACGTCTAAGCACACTTGCGCAATAGTAGGCATGGCTTCTACGCCTCCTAATGAGGCGTGGTTACAGCAGTGGGATACGGTGCTACAGACCCAGTGTACCCTGGGCTCGAATACACCCGTGGTGACGTCACGCAGCAAGACTGGTCGTCCATGCGAAACGCGTCGCGCAGCCAGAAAAATGCTATTCGCATTTCTATTATTAATTCATCAGGTTTTACGTGCAAAAAACCACGATGTAATTATGATCCACGCCGTAGTGGAGGAGGGCGCGCCGGAATCTCGACCACCTGGGACTGTTTAACGTGCACCGACAACGACCAGTACACGGGCCTCTTAAATATATTTTCGCCTCCACCGAAATTGCGAGCGCCGCGGCGCTATTCGTATTTCACAGCCCCAGGCAAGACTGTACCATGGTGTACAACAGTTTACGGTATTATTTATTTATTACATACTGCTAGCCTGGGTACCAGGCCTTAAGCAGGAGTGCGCACACATAATTTTCAATGGCAAAAAGCTACAACATATAGCATTACAAAGACATAGCGGGACAAAAAAAAAACAATAAAGAAGCTGCACACAGAGAAAAACATTGCATTTTCTACAATGAAATGCATCATTACATAACCAATACAACAGAAACAAAAATCAGGATCGGTACCTCAGCGCATTTATAAATAAATCAATCGTTTCACATACCGCAACATCGGCTGGTAAACAATTCCATTCACGGGTTGTTCTTGGGAAAAAAGTGAATTTTTGAACGTATCGGTGCGATTTATAAAATCTCTAACTTTCTGAGAATGACAAAAGCGCACTGCAATTTCAGATGCTGGTTTTATATATGGTGTCTTATCAAGTACAATTAACTTTTTCGTTCCTTGGGATCGACCTCGCAGGCCCAGGTGGACATGATGGAATCGTGCCGAGGCGCCCTCTACTGCCGCAGCACACGCATACCGTGCGAGGCCCTGGAACTGTCGTACGTGTGTCGCTCGCTGAGCCTCCTGATCATCCTGCCCGACCGGGAGGTCCCGCTGGGCAAGCTGGTGGCCGCCCTCAACTACGACATCGTGCGCCGGCTCCTCAAGGACCTCAAGCCCGTGCCGTCGATGGCGGTGTATCTGCCGCGATTCCGTCTCCAGAAGTCGTACGAGATGGTGCCGTACCTGAAGGCCGTCGGCATCACGAACCTGTTCGACGGCCACATCGTCGACCTGAGTCGCATGACCGCCAACAGTTCGGGCCTCTGCGTCGACAACTTCATCCACGAGGCCCTGTTCGACACCACCGAGGAAGGGCTGGGCGAAGCGACTCGGCCGCCGGACCCGCTCGACGCCTCCATGATCGCGTTTCGCGCCAACAGGCCTTTCCTGTACGTGCTGCTGCACCACTACAACCACGCCATCGTGTTCATGGGAGCCGTCTGCAGGCCGTGAAAAACGCCCTGCCTGTATACGTCGTGGTCCAAGGGATCGGCGCGCCTGGAGGAAGAGCGAAGACCCGCGCCACGGGCAGCATCTATGTCTTTTTTTTTTTGTATTTGTTTGACCACCTCGCAGGCCTCGCGAGTTGTCTACGTGCAGAACGTTCAACTAATGCTTGCCAAGTTTCGCTCTGAAACCTCTGCGCCGGTTCACAGCACCGAGCGTTCGATGAAAATTCTTGGAACGAGTAGCGACGGCCATGTCTGTGCGTGAATAAAATTTGCTCGTAAACGACGTGCCGACGGATGGAAATGAGATATTTATTATAATAACAAAGTTACAACGTATTTATAGACAGAAGTAAGTTTCAGAGGTCGAGGAATGCAGTATGGAGCCTCCTTCAGAGGTTCGGTGTTGCAGATTCTAACGCAGAGAGCTTCCTTTTTGTGAACGGTTAGCAGAGCCAGCGAGATAGGTCCGTATACCTGTGCTTGTAGTGAACTCTATAACATAAGTAATGCATCTATTTTATTTGGAGGAAATAGACCTTATCTGAAGTGACGAAGTATATCCCGTGTCGGTGCTTTCATTAGTGACGTATTGAGATCACGGCGTCCCTACGTGCCACAGTCAAGTCTGAATTTTATGAGAATTGCAGTGTATCACTTGCTAAATCCACGATGCGGTGATGCACACCGTGGCGTGTGGCTGCGGATTAGTTTTTTACGATATATATGGTGTCCGTTAACGCGCCTCTAAGTATACCGGTGTTTTTTGCATGTCACCTTGGTCGAAATGCAGCAGCCAAACCCGAGAAGCGAACCCGCACGAATGGTGGCTCGGTTAAGGAAAAGAAGCTATCATTTGCAGCCCTTGTCGAGAGCGCGGCTCGGCGTCCGTGGGGGGAGGGGAAAGGGAGTTAAAGAGTAGAAAAAAGAGGAAAGCCATAGTGGAGCGCTCAGGAAATTTTGACTACCTGGCAGTTACTGTATAGTCTTTCGCAGGGAGCATATACAGTAACTCTAGGACTCGTTAACGTGAAGCGACATCACACAGTGAACCACACGGCCTCTAGCATTTTCGCCTCTAAATAAAACGTGGCCGTCGTGACCGGGCCTCAATTGCGCATTTTGGGTCAGCACTCAAGCACCACGAGCACAAAAACACTGCGGCTCACGAACCCGCACCCTTGAGCTTAGCAGGGTAACATCTTGGCCGCTGAGCTGTCACGGCAGTTTCCAAATCTACACGCTCTTCACGAAACGAATGACCGGTACGAGTTTGTGGCTATGCCTTCACGATGATCGATATGAGGTTGTCGCATGCGCTTCGGCTTGCAGTAACTCTAGGTCTCTTTGAGCAGACCGCGCAGCATGCTGGTATGCTGTGTAAGCATATGTGCAAACAAAGCGGTCATCAGTGGCATGAGGCGACATAAATCGCATGACATGTCGCGCACGTCATGGTATAACATAAATGCCGTATATGGCAAGGTGTCATTGCAGTCACTGCTCTAGCTGTAACATCTAAACATTCATCGTCGGTACAGCGCAAAAAACCAAAAAAAAAGAGGGAAGAAAGGAAGAAAGAAAGAAATAGAAAATGGTCGAGACAAATGAAGACCCAACAAGCTGTAACTCCAGAATGAAATTTTATTCATAAGAAACAAGCCTTTATAAAAAATTATAATTTTTAAGAATGAACTTTTTACTGGTGAATAGAAAGCGTGCAAAAAGGAAGGAGGGCTACAGGAGTCTAATTTCGCACGGCAGGTCATCATTGTATTCCAAGGTAAGGCAATTAATTTTCACGCAGTGTCACAGAGCCTTTGCCGACGCACACCTGAAACTGCTTGTGGACGTGCACTGTACCAACAACGAACCCACTCGCCTGCTCTTCATTCAACAAACTGCTCCCCTATAGAGCACTAACTACGTATCTTGAGCCAGAACTTGTATTAGCTCATTTTGTTTTTGCGGAAACGATGCTCACTAATGCTTCACTTTTTCTTTTTGACTTCACCAAATAAAGTGTACGTGTTCTCGAGAGAAGTCAAGCGACGCAGTCGGTGCCTGCAGTGACGTCATTCATTGAAAGGAAGAGCAGCAGAGTTCCAGCTGCATTTGAAACAAAACTACAAATTACCATGGTGCGTGCAGCACCAAGATTTCGCTCACGTGTTCACAGGAGTCTCCTAGTCTAATCGACACCCTTCTCTGTGTTGAAAGAGTGTTACAGAGTCACTTTAACGCTGGCTTCTCAACCTATACTCAGCAGCGGGTATGTGTCATGGTGCAGAGAGCAAACAAGCAAGCGAGCCGGCTGAGCTGGGCTGCTGCCATGGCCGATGATCTGCGTGAGTGGCTGCTTCAGTGAAGCACACGCTACGCCCATTACATTGGTTGTATAGTGAGATATGGCATAACGCGGGAGCCATTCTACTAACGCTCTGATATTATACGGCCTGTTCGTCTCTTTTGGCTCCTGAAGAACTCCGGCCTGCGGATGCGCGTTTCAGGGAGCAAACACTGCGTAAAACGCTTCGTATAAAGAGTGAAGAGTCTGCATTATCTAAACTTACGTCACTTGTTTATCTATGGTCGTATATGCACTTGACATATGTTATGCGAAGGAGCCCAAATCATAGCTTTAAGGTTCTAATCCCGGTTTGGGAATTTACAACTTTGTTTTCCGTTTTTGTCGCATCATTTGGTCTTTTGGTAGGTTAGCGCGCTATCAGTCGTGGTATACCGTTACCCCCCTCCGATGTCCTCCAGCAGTGTGGTTCTTCACGGCACTGCCAGTTGTTTCTTCAGTCCTGGCTCAACTTCCGCGGTCTTAGATGTCCCTGCAAAACAGTTGCAAGTCTGAGTTGCAAGTATGAGTCTGAGTTGTCTGAGTTGTAAGTCTGAATTGTAAGTCTGAGTTGCAAGATTACGTTTGTGACATACCGCGCCTACAGGTGTTAAACCAGCGTACGCAAGAAAACTGCTGGCGTATACGTTTGCTAAGAGCAGCAGCGCGAACTACGCAATTCTTGTAGGAGGTAGTGTGTGGCCGAACTTCTCCTGTAAATGCAGTCGCGCGACAAGAAAATGAAAATTAAGAAAATGACAAAAGAAAGTAGTTAAAGAAATTAACAGAAAGAAGAGGGGCTGTCTGTAACGAGAAAGTAGAATGAGCAATTTAATTCGATGTGAGCGAAGAAAGAGAAAGGTCGATGGGAAGTAGTGCAAAACCTTCTCGTGCATGCAGCCAGACTACATACAGCACAGTCAAACCCTGTTATAAGGCATGGAAGTAACTTCGTTATACGCCATAGTTCGTTATAAATGTATATTCGTAGCGCTCTTTCAATAGCAACACTATCTTCCACATAATTCGTCATAACCAATGAATAGTTGTATGGACATTCGGCTGCACACTTCTATAGTGTAGAATGATTGTTGATCCACGGGGTTGTACGTCCCAAAACCACTTTCTGCGAGTGTATAGAACAATCAAAATCGTCAGCGAATCGGCCTCCGAACCCCCCACGTTGTCACACCCAACAACGCAGGCGGCGACCGCCAGGACCAGCAGGCCGGCAGCAGCGAGGTGTCCATCCGACGCCATGTGTCGGTTGTCGTCAGACGAGACCCGTCGCCGCACGATGAGGCGGCGTTGCTCGCTCAGATGGACCCCAGGACGCGTGAGCCTCGCGTCCCTTGCTTCATACAGCGCGCACCCCTTTGCGAGTACACGGTCGAACCTCGGTTATAGCGAACAGAGTGATTTTACCCAAATCTGTTCGATATATCGAGGATTCCGTTATACACGAACCCGCTTTTAACTAATTGCGGTACTTAGTTCGTTATGAGGAATATCGTGAAGTCGGGCGGAAACGAACAAGTAAGTGTTACTACCTTTACTTCCTTGAAAACTCGGCACTTCGCCATGTCCATACCATGAACGTGACGTCACATTGCACGCGCCTTTCGTGGCTGGGAAGTACCGGGTGCTCGATGATAAAGCATGGGAAGCACGCGAGATAGAAGAGGATTACTGTTGTATGACAGAAAGACTCTCTAAATATTAACTTGTTTCTTAAAGCTTGCAAAATGTGCATGCATGCAGCGCTGCTTTATCGGCCCTCTCTGTGGATTTTATACAATACTTTATACAATACAACTCAATCCTCAAATTCTAGCCCTGATTAAGTGTGTCGGGCTGCGTACGCATTGTGCACGAAATGGAAGCAGCAGCAAACAGCGAAACACAGAGGATAACAGACATATAACAAATCAGTGCAGGAGTTCTAATACAACACGGCCTAAATCCAAGGAACTGTAAGCGTGTAAGCGTGACACAGTGTCACATAATAAATTTAAAAAGAAATACTTAGGAGTTCTTAGGTATCGCCTAAGAGGCGTGGAGGCAGAAGCCAAGACATGTGGCGGTCGAACCCGAGACCTAAGGGTTTGAACGCGGACAGTCGAACATCACGTCAACGTAATTTTGCATAAGCTGCAAAAGTTAACATTCAATCACGTGTCGCTCATACCCACACATATAACGCGGGTACGGGTTTTCAACCAAGCTCAACTGCAGAAGTGCCACCGATCCCTGACTCTTACCAATTTGTCTTATCAGCGACGGCTCTGGTGGAAGCGGTGCTGAGAAATAAAGGCTGTCATAGTCAAACACTCGCATGGGCGGGAAACCTGACTGTATCACGTGACGGAGCGTGACTGCTCGCTGTGCTGCGGTGCCTGCCCGTTTTCAGGCTGGCAAAGAATCTCGGATTACGCCTGCTCCGACCTGAGCTTCGAGGGCATCGCACTGACCGAACCCCCGCCTCTGGCTGCTACCGATATGGGTCTATTGGAAGGGACGCCGGAGGAACCACAGGGTGCCACTTATGCGGTGAGCAATCGACGTGTGGCCAAGCATAGCCTCTGAGATTAACCGACGTGCTACCGTGTATGACCCGATCTCGTAGGACATATAGTGATAACGAGCTGGAAATTATGACGACGCTCGGGACGTGGACCTCTGTCGCACCTGGGCATAGCTGCCCAGGGTCAATGGGTGACGAATCTGCAAAACTTTCAGCGTTTTGTTCTCGCTCAGCTCCTGGTTTCGTTTTGTGCGGTCGCACGATATTTGGAGAAGTAAAAAAAAAAGAGCTTTCTCGACGAGTTATATGTGCCAACCACGATATGATCGGGAGATAACAGTGGAGGGTTTTTAAGTAATTCTGAGCACCTGGGGCTCTTTAACGCGCACAGAAATCGCACATTACGTTGCCCTCTGGCATCTACCTTCAGTCGAAAGCAACAAAATAAGCATCACATATTGAAGTAAGCGCGCACTTGATTTTTGTCCTTGGTGGCTGTAGTATACATCTTTTCACAGAAGGCACCCTGGACGCCGCCGTAACCTTATCTGGACTGTGCTAAATATGCGGGAGCCAGCAACATGCAATGCCGAGGTTGTGACATCAGTCTTTGTAACACTGTGCCACGGTGGTGGTGCTACCTCCTTCCTGTGAAAAGGTCTAGAGTAGAAAACTTTATTTGTGATTTTGGGGATGTTGCTCCAGTGGGTAGAGCCCTGAGTCTAGGGCCCCGTTTGCTGCTGGAATTTGGCTGTTCCGCTCAATCGAAGAGCGAGCGGCATCTTACTGGCAAATGGAAAGGGTCCAGTACAACAGGAAGTCCGGGCGGGATTGGGCCATTGCCGTAAAGAGAGGTAGAGGTTAGGGTGTCCTTCACAAAACTTAATTTTTTTTCTCATTTCTTAAAACAGTGGCTTGTGTGCGTCTTGTCGTCTATGCGTATACGCGTGACAAATTTGCTCCCAAATGTACGGCAGATGCGCTGGCTCCTTCTTCGAACGCTTCTCATCAGCGAGTAATAAATTAAGTGAGCGACAACTTATGCTTTCTACACGCACGCCACCGGCGACGACCTCTGGGGCGAGTAGAGGATGGCGCAGGTCATCGAGGTGTCTTCCGGGAGCCAGGCCGTGAGAAGCAACCAAGCCATCATGTGGGGATCAACGCCGCAGTGCGGACCCTTCGAGCCTACCGAAGACGAACACATCGTGCAGCCACTCACGCCACCTGGAGGAAAAATGTCACCTATGGCGAACGCAGCTATGGTACGTAAAGAGCTCTTACGATGAGCTGAGTTGTAAAACTGCAGTGCGACGGCCCGCAGAATTTTACGTTTTGCTGATTAGATCGTGAAAAAGTGTGTTCGTCGCTGCAGCCGAGCTTGTTGTCACTTGCCATTTGATTTTTACTGTATTTGTCCCCTCCTTAGTGTCTAAATTGCAATATGCATGTTTCAAAAAGCCCCTTCATTGGTAATTTCAGCGATCATATACTAACCAGAATGCCATTCTCTCTTCTTAAGCGTCTCGATATACAGTTGCTGCCATTTTGTAAGCTTCACTTGTTGCTGGAGTCTATATAAACTTTAAAAAGTGTAAATGACGTGCGCACTGTAGTGCGTCTGGTAGTTTAGTTTCGTTGGTTTTGTACATTGTACATGACGCCAAGAGAAATGCACGTGCACGGTTTATGTGTGCATGCATAAAGTTTTAAGAAAAGAAATGCTGTTGTCTTCAGAATTTGCGGTTGTGTAGAACTCACCGCTGTAAATGTTGCTCTCAGGCGTCGTAGTGCAAGCTGTGTATGTGTCTCCAGAAAAAGCAACAGCGCCAAGCTGTTCTCTTCTTTGCCGTCCGGTGTTCCTGAGCTTTACCAGAGATCCTGGCTTCACGTGCGGCTGGTGTGATAAGTCATAACTGACATCTGTATTTCGGGAAACAGTCTTTCCTTTCTTTTTTTTCAAAATTCGAAGGTCTTTCCGACCTTCGATAAAGGAGTGACACTTCTTCTCCGGGCTTTGATCATGTCTTGGCATCTCAACGCAGGCTGGCCGTGACGGACACGTCCGCATCGCGAAATCCGCTTCAGGAAGCGGTGTTCGCTCGAGCGTGATTCATATCGAAGAAGCGAGAGACTTCACTCGCGAGAAATGTCACAAGTACACTGCCCTGCGTCCGGCAGCAGTTTCCGGTCAGTGGTCGTTCGAAAGGCGTCAGGTGACCGGGATGGAGTCACCTAAGGGCATCAGGGTACACTGGGCTTCGAGTAAGACGGAAAGTGTCGCCGGCGGCGGCCCGGTTCAGGAAGCGAAAGCCAAAGCGTCGTCCGTGGCGCAGAACGGTGCAGGACAGGAGCAGGACGAAGCCAGAGGCGGAGCCCCAGTGGCGGCCAAAGCGGTTCACTCGAGGATCAACGTGCTGGCTCCCACAACTAAAGCGGCCACCACGGCCGACGATGCAACGACTTCGGAGTCTAAGCACTCGGGCTCCTCCGTCGTTGTGTTGAATCCCAAGGAATCGTTGGGCGACGTCAGCATTCGCGTGGAAGCATGCGGAAGCAAGTCGGCCGAAGGTAAGGAAGAGTTCAAGGTCCGCGTGGCTCCCTCCAGGAGTCGTAGCAGCATCCATCTAGAAGGGCACATCCTCACCGCTGGGTCTAGCAAGACGGATCTCGTTCACGATTTCAAGATGGCCGCCGTCGGCAACCCGCATAACGTGCATGACGCGGGGATGTCGTCCGAAGAAGACCCCGACTGTCCACCGCATAAGGAACTTATACCCAGCAACGAGGACGTGACGGCCACGACAGAACAGGGCGCAACGAACACGAAGGAACAGACGTCTGCACCACAGGAACTTCCGGCGCCCGAGGGCCAAAAAGTTCACGAGGCGCCACCTTTACAAAAGAATGTCGAGCACGAGAACATCTCTGGTCGGGAAACATTTCGCGCTGCCGTAGTTCCGGAAGCGAACGACGTGCCCGTGCTGGGATCTCTGACAAAGGTGGTGAGTTCCGTGCGCAGTGAGCAAGGTGGTCGTTTGTCGAGCCCGCCCGGATTCGGGGACAACCGGACGTGCGGTCCTTTTGAGCAAGAATTATCAGCGCATGAGGTTGGCGAATCAGCCGAAATTGTAGTCGCACCTTGCCGTCGTGGAATGAGAAAAGCCAAAGTTGTGCAGCACGTTGTGTCGTCAGAAAGACTGGATAGGATACCGAGGGCCAGCGCCAGGTCGGGACTAATGGAAGAATTTCTATTTTCTTCTACGACTGTGGGCCTTACTGAAAAAGATCGCCAAGCCCTACCACCGGTGCATGAGCCAGGCATGTCGTTGTCGCGTGTCCGCCTGCCTCCCACGAACCGGTTGTCCGAGTTCGGATTTTCTGCGACAACTTTCGGCATCGTCGCCAAAGACCGCCGGGCTGTCGCGTCGAGTCAGTCCCTGGGCAAGCGTCGCAGTGCAAATCGTTTATCCCACGCCCGCTTGCGTCCCACGAACAAGCTGTCCGAGTTCGGGTTTTCTGCGACGACTGTAGGCCTTACGGAAAAAGATCGTCGCGCTATAGCGTCTAGTCAATCGCTACACAGGCGCCCCAGTGTTAATCGCTCGTCACGTGTCCACCTGCGTCCCGCGAACCGATTGTCAGAGTTTGGATTTTCTGCGACTACTGTAGGCCTCACGGACAAAGATCGTCGTGCCTTGGCATCTAGTCAGTCGCTGAAGAAACGTCCCGGAATTAATCGTTCTAAAAGCAGCCACACCGACTTTCACGTGTCCTCCAAAAAAAGCCTACGTGCCACTGACTGCCGCAGCCCAGGTGACGATGTTCGAGAAGAGTTTGGGTTTGGCCTCGTCGACAGAGACGCGCAAAACTTGACCTTTTCGAGAGAAAGATTTCAAGTTTCTGATCGTCAATCTTCGAGGACTTTGCACGGTCTGGCGGAAAGAATACCTGGGGAACTTCTTCCAGTCAGGCATGTCAGCCGTTCCGCGTCGCATTCCAGCAGATCGGCTGGAGCGCGTTCGTCAGCAACCACAGAAGCCCTCATGAGGCAACAGCTAACAGAAAATGAATTTAGAGGAAGCAGCCAATGCATTTTTGTCGACGATTTAGAGAAGGAAAGAAATGTTAACCCCATATCAGAGCTCGGTGTTTCTACCGAAATGCTCCAGGGCACGGCGCGCCCAGTGCTTTCCATTATCGATGAAGAAGAGAGCACTACAGATGTCGATGCTAACGGAGTTACTCTGCGAAAAAGGGTCATGAAGACGCTCAAGGTTACTCCATCCACAGAGCTGCTTGGTTCCACCGAAGGCTCAAGCACGTTCGAAAATTCCAATCCCGCCACGTACAATAGTTCTAATCAACCTGGTCCACCAGTAGGTAGCTTTTACGAGCAAAGGCTTTTGGACGAGGGAAATTCGGTAGGCGCCCCATTCGAGCCACCGCGGGACAGAGCAAGTGCAGTCCGCTTCTTAGACAATACGGTAGCGTCGCAGTGGGCTCCAGACACTGCTAAGAACCTTCCTTCCATAGACTTTCAGCGATATAAGGGAAATAGTGCTACTACATTCCCGTCTGCTCGCTCACAAATGGACATTAAGACAGTCTACGAGACAGCATACAACTCCAGTGAAGCTCAGTCACCTTCGCCTATGCCTGCAATGGAGCAACTTGGGACTGTTAGTGTTTCTTCCAGCAGCTCACTGGAGGCAAACGGTCTTCGGATTAACCAAGAGGCCCAGTTATGTCTGAAGCCTGGGACGCTCGTGGAAAACGAAGGCGCCCTTAGCATTACAGAACCGAATGGCGTGTTGCGAGACACTGGCGATGCTTTTGGCTCCGACTTTGGAATCAAACAGTGCGCTGGCGCGACTGTAGGGGCTAATCAAGTACGCATCAACGAGGAGGATCGAGGTTTTCATCCATATCAACAATACCCATTGCATTTACAAGGCTCAATGCCTGCGCGACGTGCGGGAAGCATAGAGATTAACACGCGGCCACCGTACTGCGGGCAGTTTGGACAGTTAGGTCGTCAAACTGGTGCCCAAGGTTGGCTCCCTTACGGCCGATATTGTGAACCTCCTATATACCAAGATTTCGGCGCCGAAGCAAGCGGCACGTTTGAAGCCCAGTCCCATGCATATCTCAAGCCTTCATTACGCGCTCCTTACCCGAGAACTCCTGGCGTCCAAGCTATTGTCGCGACAGCAACTGGTGGGCTTACTCGAATGCCCCCGTCGATTCGCCGCAGATCACCTGAATTTGCGCAAGCGCAGGTTCCGTACGGCAGAATGAGGCTTTCCACAGCAGGTACGACGAGAAAAGGACGTCGCGCGGAGGACGCCTATCTGCAACGCGACGTTCCATACGTAGGACCGAGAGCCACCATCTCGGCGCAGCAAAACGTCAGAGTGGGTCAAGCTTACGGACCACGCTTAAGCCCAAGAGCTAGAAGAAGTGTGTCTCCTGGTCATAGGCTGGCACGTGCTATGCAGCAAAGACCGCACTCACCACCAGGTCAGCGAGGTCCATATTGGGAGAACACACTTGCTCCAGGAATGGTTAGCTCGTGGCATGGTGGATGCTACGAAAATCCGGCGTTCGAGCCTTTCGAGCCCATGGCTCCCTCATTCGCGAGCGCCGTGCCTGCGCCCCAGAGCATCGATGGCTGGTGGACCCCAGGCCAGGAGTACCGAATGAAGAGGAAGAAAGCAGTGTTTCGCGTAGAGAGCGTGAGCACGTTTGAAAGTCACGAGAACGCGAACGAACCGCGTGCACCCACCGTACGGTCTCCAGAAGTTTGCAGAAAGCCGCCATTGCAAGAAAAGGTCACGTCCACAAAAACTGTGCAAACTGAGGACCGCGGTGGTAGCGCACGCTGCGTCGAATCAGCAGCGGCGGACACCGGGCGGCCCAAGATCATAACACCGAGGGTGAAAACACACGTGGACATAGATGACAGCAATAGCGAAACGAGAAACGTCAGCTACACGCGCGTACGAACGCAGACTGAAACAGTTCAGCAACCCTGGGAGAAGGGAGGAGGACAGTCGCCGGAATTTTCACGAAATATGGAACCTTCCTTCTTGTCGTCCGGCTTTGGCGGCCCGTCACCCCATCCAGGCTACATTAACCAAAACTTCGTCTGTCCACCTTACGTGCCTAACTTCCGCCCAGAAATTGCGGCGACTACGTCCATGCAAGTTCCCACTGCCGCTCCTTATCTGGGACAGCAAATGGCCCAAATGACACCTCCAGCTGCTTCTCAGATGGCATACTATGGACAGTTTCCAGCAAGCACGCCACAGGGTGCCACGCAACCGGCCTCGCCACCAGCTCCACGCCCAGCTGCTCCCGCGCAAAGCTCTTCAGACCGAGCCGCCTCTTGCCCATTGTCCTCCTGCTTCAAAGGGGCCTTCTCACGCCCTGAGGAGAGCTCAGAAGAGCAGCCAAAGGAGCGCGATTCTCACTGCTGTCGCCGCGAGCGAAGACGCAGGCATGCCCGCTCCCCGCTTCCACCGCCATCGGTGGGCAGCACCTTCACAGTGGGGTACATGATGAACTCGGATAACGAGCTAAGCCCCGTGCTCATGCCCTTAAACGCCACGCCAAAGCAGCCTTCCGCTATTGAAACCGCAGCCTCCAAATCTATCGCGCCGAGTGCTCACGCTGTTTCGTCATTGGGGTCAGCCAACGAGGAGGACCCTGTGGCGGAGTTAGAAAAGCGAGTTCAGGAGCAAATCGTAGAAATCGAGAAGGCTATCCAGGAGCAAGACGCAAGGTGGAAAGAGAAAGAGCTGAGCAAAAGAAAGGAAACTGCAAGGAAGAAGCCGCCGAAAGATAAGACGGGCAAAAAGGCAAAGCGCGGAGACGCAAAACTGCGCAAAATCTTCGTCGCGAAGGCGGAAGATGACTCCAGTGCCGAAGAATGTGACACCGAGCCTCAGAGTTGGTTCTCTTGGTCACGAACGAGCAAAAGTAGAAAAGGTGTCCAGCTGAAGGTGCCGCGAGTGGCACGCACGACTCGTTCGATAGACTCGCAGACGGAAGGAAGTTCAGCTAGTCGCGCTTCGTCGAAGGGGAAACTGTCAGAAGGAAGCGACAAGATCGCGATCCCAGGTGTGTCAAGTAGCGAAGCCGCGCCTTCCGCATTCACGTGGGCCACACGCCATAAGAAACCCACGAAGCGTAGCTCGCGTGGTAGTCCCGATCATGAAGCTGAGCCTTCTGGCTTCACCTGGGCTACGCGGCGGAAGAAAGCAACGCAACCTAGCCCACGAGCAAGTCCTGGCAGCGAAACCAGTCGTGCTGGTTTCACGTGGGCCACGCGCCGAAAGAAGTCTAGTCAGTCTAGTCAGCGCGGCAGTCCTAGCCGTGAAGCCGTGCGTCCTGACTCCTCATTGGAGAAACATCGAAAGAAGTCTAGTCCGCGTGGTAGCCCTGCTAAAGTAGCCGCATCTCGTAGCTTCTTGTCCGCGACACGCCGCAAAATGTCTCCTGAGCCTAGTCCACGCGGAAGCCCGGACAAAGAAGCGATACATCCTGATTTCGTCTGGGAGTTGCACCGAAACAAGCCTAGGGGGTCTAGTCCGCGTGGCAGTCCTATCCGAAAGGTATATTATGCGGACGACGACAGCAGCAAGAGCGACAATCGAAGCCGCGGTGAGTCCCCACCTCGAACATCCGGAAAGAGGGCGCCTAGTCCAGATACCAACTGCAGCGGCAGGTCAAGTCCCGTCACAGACAACCGGCAGCAGAGACGTCGCTCTGCGGAGCGCAGCACGCCGGACATTGCGCTTCGCAGTGGCGCCGAGACGGACACGGACGGGGACAACGCTCTACTGGCAAAGATAAAGGTCGGATTTCCAGGAGCCCGCAGAACACAGAGGCGATGGTCTCGAACGGAGATGCACCGTTCCACTTCCTACGATACGGCCACATCGTCCATGGCACCTTCGTCGACCACTGAGAAGCGCGCCCGTTCAGCAGGACATTTTCCCAGTGAAAAGTCTTCTAGGGCCGCGAAGAAAAGGTCTCTCGAGACCGTCAGCGAAGTTCCTCCGTCCTCATGCTGGCAGTCGGTGTGCAACTTTTTTGGAGGGGCGGAACCCCAACCGTCTTCCGAGAAAGTGGAAGGCAGAAAGAAAAGCTGCTGTAGTTCCGTGTGCGACCTGTGCAGATCCTTTTGCGAGGAGGAACCCCGGCCTCGCAAAAAGTCGTCACCTCGCAGAAGGTCGTCCGCTGGATTTCCATCGCAGCCGCCAGTACTACCTGCACCACCGGTACTACCACCGCCACCTGTGCCACCATCGCCCCCTGCCGGCTACCCCCCGTTGCCACCGAAGCCAAAGTTCAGGCGACGTCAGCGCAGTACCGAAGACGTAACCGAGAAAAGCGAAGCAGTCGAGACAAAGCCGTCGTCCGGGGGGAGCATACTGTCAAATATCTTCAACTGGTTTTCCTCTCGCAGCGGAGACAAGCAGAACGAAGGCGAAAAAGGATCCAAGGAGACGGGGCGCGGCAGCCAGGGCAGCAGTTTTCAGCGCTGGATGGCAGAAAAGGAGCGTGCCCTCAAGCAAAACCAGTACAAGCTCCGCAGCGCATCACAAGAACGCCCCGCCAAACGATCGCGGGAGCGTCTTCCAGAGCAAAAAGCTGCGCCGCTTCCACAGGAGTTGTACTTCGAGGAAGAAGGAGGTCCGCGGTGGGTAATCAAATACTCCCCGTCTTTCACCGCCTCATGCGGACAACCGGCGGTGGACGGACCTAGCACAACACGCCCACTCAAGTCCACAAGCTCGCGAGAGAGGACCCCTCCAGTCATGACTGCACAGCGCCCACCAGGAGTCGCTGAAATGGACTGGTCAGTCCAGTACCTGTACGGCCCCAGCGGTTCTAAACAAGGATCGCCCGCACAGTCGGGCTCGCGGTCGCCGTTGCGAATGCCCGCGCCACCTTCTATGGTCATGGGCGTCCAAGGAACTTACGGGCAGCAGAGCACGGGACAAGTGCAGCCGATGGCAACGACGGGTTTCAGCGTGCCACCATCACGTGGATTCGACAATACGCCCGATTGGTCTATACGCATAACGCAAGGCCGCGAGCGCTCTTCGTCGTCACGTGGCTCAATCCGCTCCAAAGGACCAGGAAAACAGAGTCCTAGGGGAGGTTCGAAAGAGGCTGACGCCGACCAGCAACCTTCGTTCATCTTGAGGATCGTCGAACCACGTCCGAGAAGCCGCGGTGGTTCGGCCCAGTCATTAGAACGTTCTGGCAGTCCCGAGAAGAAGAAGAGCGAGGTGACCTTCAAGGATAAGGTCGAGACACAAGCCGCCGTCTCACCTCCTGCAGAGCAAACAGCCGCAAAACCCGAGAAGACAGAATCTTCACCACCACCACCGCCTCCTCCTCCAGCAGTCGAAAAGGAGAAAGCGCCCCCTGCGCCCCCCGTTGCACCACGCGTTCTCAAAACGGAAGAGTCGTTTAAGCACGAGTTCTACGAGGAGATGGACGAACGCGGCAAGGCGGCGACCATGGCGCCGGCGGTCAGTCGAGTCGGCGGAGGATCCACGGAGGTGGCCGCACAGTCGGTCGCCAAACAGATGGCGGCGATCGACGTGCTCCTCTCGCAAGGTGCCGAACAGCATAAGGTGCCCGAGACTGCGGCTTTGGTACCGAAGAAGCCCAGCCCCGCAAGTGCGCCCACCGAAGAGAAGAAGCACTCCCTTCCGGGGAATGAGAAAGGAACACCAGCGGCTGATCACGCTGGCGCGACGGCCGCCCTGCCGTCGTCGCACTCCGAACCGACGCACAGCAAGGCGACCAAGAAAACCGAGTCGCCCAAGCCCGGTGGCAAGAAGCCGTCGCTGTCGCCCGGCGATCCGGCGCACACAAACTACGTGCTGGAGATGAAGGGGCAGCGGGAACGCCAGCCTTACTGGAGCGACCCGTTGTCGTACAAGTGTCCCACTGTCCAGGAGGTGGCCGGATACGCCATCATCACGGCCGTGCTCCTGCTGGGTCTTGTTCTGCTCGTGTCTGTGCCCAGGATGCGCTCGCAAGGTATGCGCGTGCGTGGATGGCCCTACTAAGTGATTGCTATCGCAAAATACCGTAATTAGCCCCGTATTCCCAATATGTCATACGTACCTAATTCGAAAAGATCGTGTATGGAGACCTCTATCTTGCCACACGAATGCAAACGTATGAGTTGTTGTGGGATCAAGGTGAACAGTTACTTGAGCATTTCAAGATTGGTTTCTCGTCTAGAAAGCGTAATACCACTCAGACATATATATGCGTATTTGGAGTAAAATAGCAGACACGACTTCACAGTTATTGTTTATTGCCAACGATTATCGATTATTGCTAACGATCTCGAACGAATAAAACGCGATACAAGATGCTCGACGCTCCGGCGCTAAATGCACATGCCTCAATCAATCAATCAATCAATCAATCAATCAATCAATCAGTATTTATTTCGTGTCGAAAAGTAACACAATGCCGATTAGTATGCAGGAGGAGGTCCCAAGGTTACAAACCGCAGGCGGGACCAAGCGTCAATCGTTCACAATAAAGCGTTCACAATCTCTAAAGCTACGCCTGTATAGCGTCGCGAATATGGAGACCCGCAACAGTGTGAGACTAGAATGTGCATTGTTTACTGCCAGCTTTGCGCGCTAGTAAAATTCTAAAATTAAATCAGTCAATTCGTCCTCGCACGTGCACAAATTCACTTTAATTAAAAACCACTTAGTACTGAACTTTTCTTTTTTTTTTCGCATGACTTCATCCTTTTTGTAAAACTAATGCGCTTGTTCAAACTTCCTGAGAATGCACTCCTTTTGTCTTCCAGCCCTGAATGCCCAAGAGTGACGTCCGCCGCGACTTCCTAATCTAGACAGTCCGCTGTTACATGCTCGTTCAGTGTATTTATTATTTTTTTCCCTTGGAATAAAGAGTTCTTCCCGATGGCATTCTTCCTTCCAGACGAGAATCAAGAGCAGCACGGTGCCAATGCCTTGCATGATGAGGTTGTAAAGAAAAGAACACAAACGTGATTCCGTTGAACTATCTGATCCATTTCAGTGATGCATTAAAGCAGCGCAATCTTGTCACAAGACCTGTCCTTTCTCTCCAAGTCCTTTTGCGCCGTTGAACACCTGCGCTACTTTGGAGCTTACTTTGCGCAGCGCCCTTCACGGGTATAGGCGTTGCAAACAAAAATATAACTCATACAGATCGCTTGGTGGCGATCGCGCCTGTGCAAAGTACGAAAATTCTTCGTGTGCCATGAATTCGGTGCAGTCGGTGCTACAGGAAAACCTCAATAACTCGGCGAAGCGGTTCGCTCATTGTTGAAACCGGACTTCTTCGCAACGGTCGCCCCCGAAACGAGGGGAGATCGTGATTCCCACTGCTGTTGTTGTGGCTCACCCGTTCGCGATACCGTCGCTACTCCGTTTCACCAGTTACGTGCAGCGAAGCCAAGGCTATGCGTGACCATCGAGCGTCATATTCTTACAAAGCATGGAGGAAGGAAGAGCCCGGGAGAGGCCCTCGTTATCCGAGCAGCTTAAAAATGTGCCGGAATGTCACGTGCTTTAGGAAGCGCCACTGGGATGCCTCAGTTCTCCCGTCATCTTGCGTGGCTTGTCTACGTAAGCATCACATGTACCTTTAGCGCATGCGCCGGTAGCGCCGCATGCGCAAACGAGGTCGTCTGTTCGCGTTGCTCTCTGCGGCGCATGCGCAAGCGAGCTGAACCGTGACCTACCAGTGAGGGGGAGCTCGCTCACACGTATTAAAGAAAAAACAGGGCACGTAATGACCTCTCCTAAGTTGTTTCCTTTCTCCCTGTCGTGAAGTGAGATGTAGTGTCAATGAACTTATCGGGGACGCTCCTGGTCGCTTCCCCTGCAGCATTCTTTCTCCTCTAGCAGACGACAGGGCGCGGAGGGACACATTTAAGACGTGTTCGCCCTGCCGAATGGTCAAGAGGACCTGTGGTTTCCACAGTGCTGCATGGAACAACTGAAACAAAGTACCGTGTACAGCGCCAGCTGCACGTAGTTCCTGCCCGATTGCTTCGTGCTCAAGGGGCCGCCAGGTGCAAGGCGACCTTCCAACGGCAGACACCGCGTGCCTCCTCTCGACTCCTCCTCCTCACACGGAGACCACACGCACGCCGCTCTGCTTCAGTTTACACGCCCCTTTTGTGCCTTGTGTAGATACACATTTGCTGTACGCGGTTGAACTACACTGGTAGCTAGCTGGGCAGGTCACACGTCGCGCTGCTAACCGTAGAGGACGTGGCTCGATTACTGGCCACGGCGGCAGGTATGAAAGAACAGTCATCTACCAAAAGTAGATTTGAGTGTACGTTGCAGTGCGGAGTGGTGTGATCGGAAAGGTCACAGCAATCGTGAATCAGCTCGCACTACATAAGGTGATTAGAGATCGCTGGAAGAGGCCCTTCGTCCTGCAGTGGGCGTGGTGATAATGGTCCTCACGTTGTCAAGATTTATCTGAAGTCTCCGACATCGGCTAGTCTCAAAATCCTATGGTTCTGCCACTTCAAGAAAAACAATTGTTGGTAATCACAGTGTGCGTGGTTTCTTTCTTTCTTTTTCCCCTTGCCTGTTTTGGCCAGTGGTGGCTACAAAAAAAGAAAAAGAAAGAAAGGAAATCGGCGGAACCTCAGCATACTTAACACGGTGTATATGTTTTTGAAATCAGCAAAAAAAAAAAAACACAATTTATCTTAAAATTTCGATTGAGACAATTTGACTAGGATGCGAAAAATATGCAATTCGTGACGTCATGTGCCCTAGGTTACAACGCTTGACGCCCGTATAAGTACAGTGTCTATATTAGGCTAGAAAAGTCGACTGCGCGACGGCCGGTCGTTATAGCAGTCGTGGGGTTTGGGTGAACAACATGCGAGATTATAGGACAGGCAAGTTCTCTTGATTTAACTCAGACAAGTTCTCGTTACTCATTTGTGCGGCCAGATTTAGTGACTTGACCTATGTGAGAGTCGATTACCTTGGAGAGTGAACGCCGCTCCCATTAAAGAAACAAAAAAAGAAGGAAGTAAGCTTTCGCTTGGAATAATTTCGCGAACCGGAATGACTCTAGCGCGAAACCAGTTAACGACGCAACTGCACATCATGTCCGCTCGTGCGCGTCGACACACACACACACACACACACACACACACACACACACACACACACACACACACACACACACACACACACACACACACACACACACACACACACACACACACACACCGCCTGGCTCGAGTTCTGGCTTGCAGTACGTCGTCGGTTACCAAACTCTAAACCATACCTACCAGTGCACTCCCGCTTTCCCCTTGTTCCAAGGACGCTTTTCCTGCTGAAAGCTCTCACTGCTATGTTCTACGTGGTACTCACATTTCCACAGTCTTCATCTCCTGCCTTTATTACACAAGGAAAAGTACTGCAGGCCTCGCTTCCGAATACACATTTCTTTTCTTTTTTAATCAGCTTTTCCGCAAAATTTTCTTTTTGGGTGCAACTGGCTTTAAGCCCGATATACCTTATGGTGGCGCGGGCTACCCCCACTTTAGTTAAAATTTTTTTCCATGCCAGGGGAACAAATTTAACACACACAAACATGCACGCACCTCTATCTAGCATATATGCTTACTATGCGTGGCAACGTTTTTCCTTCGCGTAAAAAGCGAGGTAGTTAGGTTGCGCACTGGACACGTGGTGTATATGATCCCATCCCTGCTTGACCGTGTCTACATGAAGTAAATTTGTTTATTTCGTTTTAAACGTTCATTATCATTAAAGGAAGCGTTTAAGCGTCGTTATTTGTTACTCGTCCTTGCGTTGAAAGGCAGCACTATGCACAGTCATGGAAGTATGCCAGCAACGCTATCTAGTAATTAGTTCGCACTCTTGCTAATCTGGGTTGATTACAGAGGTTCCAGGAGCTAAAATTAAATTATTCGGTTATACGAGCGAAGCATCAGGCACGTCAAGGACGTCTCCGGGTTTCACCTTGATCACTTCAGGGTTCTTTAATAACACGCACCAAAATCAAAGTGCACCGGGTGTTCCTGCCTTTCCGCTAAATCGAAACGCTGCAGCTGCGGCAGGGAGTCGAACCCATGTCCCCTAGCTCAGCAGCGCAACACCTTTCCCGCCATAAGGTCAAGGACGACGCGCCCAGCCGCACAAGCAGCGTACACCCTACACCGCAAAACGCAATCAGCGGCCGCTGATTCGATAACGGCGTTGAAGTAGGTGTGCACACGCGAGAGAACAGACCGGTGACGCAATCTAACTGTGCTCGCAAGTGTCCGAATATGAGAGGGAGGCCGTCGCGCGCGCTGTGTCGTCCTTGAGCCTCGAAATATTGCGCTGCAACTCAAAGCCACTAACCCAAACGTTCTCATTCCTGCCTTTAAGCACGCATTCCTGCGAATCTGGGTTGATTATACACGGCCGTCGACGGACGCATACCACCAAACGCAATTAGCAGCCGTGTGCGCTGGCTAGCATTGTAGTTGCGTACGTGCACACGTGCAGAGAGAAAGGACGGTTATGCAATCTGACTGCGCTTGCAAGAGGGCTTTTGCGGCGTCCAAAAGAAAGCGAAAGGGCGGGCTAGGGAGAAGGGGGGCTGGTCTGAGAGTGAGATGAGAGCGGAGGCGGGGAGGGGAGAGGGGGGTCGCAGGTGGCTCCTCCAAACGAAGCGGCCACACGCATCGATCGCGGCAGCGGCGCTGTGAACATTGAGCGTTACCCCGGAAACCGGGTGGCCCGGGAAGAAGCCAGAGAGACGCAACTTCTCGGCTAGCCGGTCGTGAGCGGCGGCGCGGTTATTTCTTTTTTTTCACCCCTCGGGCCCAAGGGTCTCGGACCCCGGTGGCGAAGCGAAGGCCTAAAGAAACGGGTGTGTGTGTGCGTCGTTGTGGTGTGGATTTCAAAGGAACAACGGTGGTGGTGAAGTGAACGTAGGGGACCGGCGGTGTGGCCACCATGCTCCGACGCCGCCTCATCGACCGGGTCGGCCAGCAGGCAGCGAGACGACGGTGACCTGCCTTCTCGGTGTGAGTGGTTGCGCGGAGTTTCTCAATATAAACTGCGGGGGGGTTGCACCGCTGCAGTCCGCGACCGTGAAGTATACGGTGGCTGCAGGCTGCTCGTTTATGTTGCATGCTCGCCTCCGAGCGAGCAGCACGCATGAAACTTCTTACTTGCATGCAGACACACTGGCCATCGAGATATTAGGCTACGGAATCTGTACAGCGTGCTCTCGTGTGGCACAAAAACAAGGCAAAAAGCGTAAGAAATGTGTATCCCCGTATGCGAGTCTGATGCACTTAGATTTCGGTTCCATCGTGTCCCAAAATGCGCTCTCCGCAAATCCTCTCTTCCAGAGCTGAGTGCTCGTGGAAATCTCGACTACGTGATATCTTCGCCTGACGTGCAAGCTTACACAGATTGTACCATCTCACGAGTAAGCCTACATAGGCCTGTAGTTTCGTTTCCCGTGTCCTGTAATGTGGCCTCCGCGAAGTAGTTTTATCAAGGAAAGTGCACACAAAACTGACGCTCGCACGAAAGCTCGCGCTGCTTGGAAGAGTAGGGACCCATTTCGGCGCTTGCGCCCATGCTGATCTGGGCTGACGTGTGACCGCGCTCTGCCTGAAAACGAGGGTTCTGCACTCACAAATACCTCTTACACTATGAGTCTTTGAATGCGAGAACCTCGGCGAATCCTGAGTCCGGGAATATGATTACCGAAGGTTCCCAAGCCAACGGCAAAGAGCACTTGCGAACCAAAACTTTCGCGCCTTCAACCTGAGGTTGGCTGGGCTGTGCCATCGGGGGATTTACATAACTGCAAGCCAAGGGGCCTCTAAAATCAGGCGGTTCCCAAAATTAAGAGGTGTGGGAGCGACAAAATAAAAAGGAAAGGAAGAACTAAAAACCTCGTGTGCACTTTTATTTCTTGCTTCTCAGGGCGGCAGTAAAGTCATACGCGCCTCTGAATGATTGATGTAAACCTTCTAGGGGTCGATGATCATGCCAGTCCCAGTAACTATAACGCCTGGGTAACTGGACGCGCGTAGGACAAAATGGGCTATGACAGCGCGAAACCCAGTAAGCCCTTCCCACGATGAGCTTGCTTCGCCGCATCAAAGGGTTGTTTAACTGTGAAAGTAGCTTTGCGTGGGCTGCAGCGTGGTATGTTATGGCAAGTTCCTCCTCAAAATATTAATAACACTTCTTCTTGGGCTAGTTGGTGGGAATTGGAACATATGATTACAGGGCGCTGAAACAACAGAAAAAAAAGGAGAGGGAAACACAGATATGAACACAACACGGCCAACACGGAGGGACGGTCCCTCGGCAAGCTGTTGGGGATCACTCAAGGCGACAAAATATTCAGATTCGCTTCCATTTGCTATTTTCTTTTCGCGGTGGTGCAGTTAGGGCTGTTTATCGGGAGATATAAGGTCGTGCCCGTACAATCGGAGGACTTACTCGAAATCTGGAGCTTGGCAGGTGTGAGGCAACTGTGGTTCGGACTGACCCGACGTATGTAACCTCATCGACACGCGCTTGCAAAAGAAGCCAGACTACATCGCGGGGCTTCGCATCGCGTACTTCTTGCAAAGCGCGAAGTTCGGACAACACGTCACCGCCGTTCCCAGCCAACAACTATACAATAAGGCGATTCTTCGGCATTCTTTCAATGTGCTCGAAATCCGATTAGGATCTCTTCTTGCGAGCGCACTCCAGGCCTCCTTAGATCGTGACGCATCGCGTGTACATGTGTGCAGACGACACCCGTACATGAACATTCTGCACTACCATGTGTATATGATACTTTTTACAATGAAAAAAAAATCAAGTCAGCTCCACGCTGTTAAAACCGTGTTAAAACCTCTGCTTTCCTCCTTAATCGTGACGTAACTGTCGATAGTAGTGTCAAGTTCACTATCTATCTATCTATCTATCTATCTATCTATCTATCTATCTATCTATCTATCTATCTATCTATCTATCTATCTATCTATCTATCTATCTATCTATGGTCTAGGTTAGGAGCATCATTCTTTTTTTTTATTCTTTGCGTGATAGTCAGAAATTTCCGCTTAAGGACAATGCCGCCTCCAGCGGATTTTGACAAGAGCTCCTATGGCGTTAAGAAGCATTCTTATTCATAGTAGAGCCGTTTTCAAGTGTACTTAAGTAGGAGGTTTGCTGGACGAGTCAGTAATGCATCGCTGACTTGACATTAAAGACATTATGACACTAAAGGAGCGCGAACTACAGAGACAGAATTTAGATGTTCCAAGACGATTGCTGGTGTCCAACCTCTAGGTGTCACTTATTTATTTATTTATTTATTTATTTATTTATTTATTTATTTATTTATTTATTTTTGCGATCCTCCAATCGTTACAGTGTAACCGTACCAAGTAGCCCAAATGCCGGCATTCCAGCATCGCTAATGTGGCCCGCCCGAAAACGACAGAGGTAGTAATAACTGCCGGAATTTCACATGCAAGAGAGAGCGGGAAAGTGAAATGAAGGGGGAAGGGAGGGAGGTTAACGAACGTGCTCGGCAACTGGGGAGGGTAGCCATGAAGAAAAGCACGATACGATTATAGATACTATTAGCGAGTCATATATATATAACCTGGGCTCCTTTAACGTGCACCGAAAACGCACAGAACACGTGTGTCCGGCGGAGATTCGCACCCCCCTCCCCCCCCCCCCCCAATCAAAAAAAAAAATCGAAATTCTGTATAAACCCCTGGTCTCTAGCATCTTCGCATCCATCGAAAATGCGATCGTCGTGGTAGGCATCGGATCCGCATCCTTCGGTTCAGCAGCCAAGAACTGTAACCACTATGTCACGCATCAACCCTCCCCCCTACACCCCCCCCCCCTCCCCAATCACAAAATACGACTGAGATTTAAGCAGTGCTGCGTGGGCGTCTTTGTTCTTGCTCTTCGTTATCGCGCAGGCCACGTCAAGATTTAAAAGTCCCCGGCTGGATGGAGAAAACCCAATTGATCGCTCACTCGAGGAATGATCGCTCACTCGGAGCGCTCTTCTTCTACTTGTCGTTGCCCCGTCAGCCGCTCACGCCCACCACCGCAGGGGATTGGCCAAGATGAGGGCGGTGTAGAAGCAGCGTGTACAAGTTCTTACGTTGATGCAGCTCCCGAGATTTCATACTGGCCGCACGCCTACGTGTGTTCGTGTTCCTTGCGAAAACACAGTCACTCGGCCTTTCCTATACTCATCAGATGATGTATTCGAACGCCCCCATGTCAAAGGCACGTGCTGTCAGCACAAATTGAAACGAGAATAAAAGAAGGGCAGGCTGTAGTCGGATACAGCTCAATTTTGCAGTGAGGCCCGTCCCACGCCTTCCCTCCCCCCCCCCCCCCCCCCCCTTCCCCCCCAACCAACACACATGGCTCAGATAAAGCAGGGTTCTCAAACACACCTCAAGAGCCGAGGTGACGAAATTTAGGTCCGCGGGGGCGGGAAAGTGAAAAATGTGGGGGAGGGGGAAATAGTAGTGAAAGAGTTGGAACGAAACGTTGGAGCTGGCGCTGCCATTCGATAGAAGGCTTTTTTTCCCCCACATATCATATTGCATGGGCCATTTCTGAAAGAGGATTTGGCTTCAGGGTTCGATAGATATATCGATGCTGATCCCCGGAATGACTACAATCTTGACGAAAGAAGGGAAAAGTGTCAGGGGCTCGTTTCTTTGTTAGAAAGAAGCTAATATGAAGCCAACAGGCAGTGCAGCCGAAGAAGGCAAAGGGGACATGAACTGTAGTTTTTAAGCGCGGCCTATTTGTGACATAAGTTCAAAAGATTACAGACGGTACAAGAAAGAGAGAGAGAGAGAGAGAGATGCCCGCTAACGGTAGGGATCGAACCTAAGACCTGCGGATAACGGGTGTACGATGCTCTGCCAGAGCGGACGCAAATGCTGAAATATACCGCTGTTATGTTTGAACATCGGCCGCTAGCAAAATTTCCGCGGCCCGCGTGTTTCAGCGCCATGGCGTAGAGAGTTCTTTCTGATTTGATTGATTTGTGGGGTTTAACGTCCCAAAACTAGCTCTGATCATGAGAGACGCCGTAGTGGAGGGCTCCGGAAATTTAGACCACCTGGGGTTCTTTAACGTGCAACTGACATAGCACAGCACACGGCCCTCAACATTTCGCCTCCATCGAAATGCAGCCGCCGCGGCCGGGATTCGGTCCCGCGACCTTCGGATCTGCAGCCGAGTGCCATAACCACTAGACCACCGTCGCGGGGCGGCGTAGAGAGTTCTGGAATACCGTCAGTGAAAATGTCGATCATTCGGTGAAAATGGCGTGTGTATAATACTATCGGTGCCTACTCCCTGTGATGCGCGCCAATAGTGTGAGAATAGATATTATTCGACTATTATAGTCAATGCTCGCGCTATCAAGCCTGCTATTTAGGTTATATGCGAATAATAGTGACCCGATTAATTAAGAATATAAAGATAGAGCCCCGGGTGGTTCCCTTTGCTATTATTATTATTATTATTATTATTATTATTATTATTATTATTATTATTATTATTATTATTATTATTATTATTATTGGCGTCATATATAATTGTTTATAACAAAAATCGAACCCCTGGACATGTTAGCCTTCCTTCGTTCATTTTAGTTACAGACGGCGTTTCCAAAGAGTTCTTTCAGCTGTGATCAGTCTGAACGTCCGGGGAATGTCGCATGAGCCATAGCTGTATCTTAGACAACCGCCACACCCTTATGTGTTTTACCCCTGGGGACGAGTTTCTTTAACAACACTATGTCGAATGAAAAAAAAAAGTGCTCCACCGGGGGCATTTAATTTGATATAACATTACTAACGCAAAGTTGTTTTACGCTTGACGTCACAAGACATCAGGAACATCGCTTCACTTCGTTAGAGGTGGTCTGAGTGGTTGGTTCAGTGAACGACCTCAATGTAACAGGATTTTAAAGAAATGAGCGGAATTGAACGTACTCGTTCGTCTTTTAAACCACGTGTCTGTACCAACTGCACCAAATGTACGTATACGCATTTCAAAGCGGACATCAAAAAAAGTAACACCGCGGTGAAGAGGGTAGTGCGAATGGCCGCCAAGAACAGAGCGTACGGTGCCACAATTCACCGTGGAAACTGCTTGCATGCTGCCGATTATATTACCATAGCACTGAGGCATATCATACAAGGACGGCGTATACCTATAATTAACGCGAATAAGTGCCGAAATTATAAATTCAGTATACATGTTATGGAACTTAGGACACGTTGGCATAGAGTATAGCTAGCTGCAAATGTATCTACGGTACGCGAACTTCATAGAAGGAAAGCGAACACTCGTAGACACCTAAAGAAGGTGCCTGTTCGCGATTTTCTGTACACAGTGCGCGCATGCTCGGTGAACACCGGTATAGAGGGGCATAAATTGTCTTAATAAAGGAAATACGCCGTGACGAAAAGGAAACTTCGAAGCCAATTTCGCGGCTCCTGATACTTCTGACTTCGAGTGGCCGTGCCACTGCGGCATTACCGCAGTGTGAAATAGAAATACAAATCGAAGCAACATAAGGACAAACGAGGCAATAGAAGTACGATAGAAGGAAGAACAATGGAAGGGAATAGAGGCAATGGAAGGACAAAGGAAAAAGGTTGGGGCGTTTGGAGAGAGATGGAGGGGGGGGGGGGGGGGTATGTTTGGAGCAGACACGTGCGGCGATCGACCGGGTAATGCGTGACCCATTCACGTTTTATATATTCACCGCTGCTGCACGCAAACACGTCGGTTAGGAAAGAATCGAGCAACCAGAAGAGCAAGTTCCCGTCAGCACGTATCTTCTACGAACCGCAAGTATCCCCAGTAGCAAAAGACTAATTGTAGTTTTGCAAAGCTTACTTCAACTTGACTGCTGACACGAAGGGCACGGATTCGATCCCATCCGTACGGCAGTTAGATCTAGACGTAAATGTCTGGGCCAGTGTAGTGTGTGTTTTAAATGCACGTTTAAAAAAAAACACCGGGTGGTCGAAATCTTCGAAGGCCTTCACTACGGCCTGCCTCAAAACAGTATCGTGGATTTGGCAATTAAAACCCGAGCAATTATTACTAATGCTTATGTCATGATAATGCTCGGTGCAATATTTCTTGTCTGGTGTCAGCGTCTTCGCACGTTCCCAACTATACGTACGGTTGTAGACACCCTAAATGTCGTGGAAAAATGTCAAGAGTAGCGCGAAGGTCAACATCTGTTCGTTCCAGGTGATCACGTGTTCAGTAGACGAGGCAGCGGTACGTTCCTCGATGGTACGTTCAATAGACCTTTGCTGCAGAATCTATCTCGGGTAACGCGCACAGCCGTTCGATTTAAGCCAACAAGACGGCGCGAACTCTTCTTAGCGTGACCGGCTAGATGGCCGGCTAGAGTTCAGTGTCCGTAACTTCGACACTCACGTCTTCTTACAAAAATGCCACATATGGCGATATCGGGAATTGGGCATGTCTGGCTATATATGGATCGTGTCCGTGTGTGGCCATATACGTCTCTCCCGCGTGACACTCTCAATTACAGTGCCTATTCTAGGCACTATACTCCCGATATCTGCGTCAAGTGAGCTCCGTCGATGGTGCAATGAATCTCCATGCTTTAAAGGGACTGTCTACCGTCCTTCACCGATTTCCCTTTACATTTTTTTTTGTATCCCGACAGAAAGCATACCATTGGAAGTGTCCAACGTTGCACACACTGGTTTCGTAGCAAAGTCAGTTGAAGTTCTCAAAACGGGATCTGTTCGGTCGTCGTGGTCACACTTTCTGCATGTGTATGGACGTCGATAACACTGGTTACTGAGTTTTCCGAATATTAATCTCAAAATTAAAATCACTCTCCGTCTGGAAGGGACACTAGCAGATGTGTTGAACACCACGATATGATCATGAGAGACGCCTTTGTTTAGGGCTTCGAAAATTTTGATCACCTGGGGTTGTTTAACGCGCACTAACATCGCACAGCACACGGCCTCAACATTTTTCGCCTCCATCAAAATGCAGCCGCCGTGGTCCGGATTCGATCCCGCGACCTTCGAATCAGCAGTCGAGTGCCACAGCCACTATAGACCACCGTGGCGGGGCGCCACCAGATGTTTGTAGAATACAATAATAATCTTATGATTTTAAACAAGATAGATGAACCTGCGTAGATATTTCTTGGTTTTTCACAGCACTTGGCGTGCGACACACATCGCCAAGGATGACGCCACCGGTCACTTTTTTTTAGCTATTTTCAGCGCCAAGTTAAGTATACCATACATTCGTTACAGGATACAAGTATATGCTTGTTTCCGTGAGTGTAAGAAACGATCAAAGAAATTTTTCGGACTTGATCGGTAAACGGTGCCAATCAGTAGTGGAAGCTTCCGCGAAGACGTGAGCGAAATATTATCGCACTGGACACAACGGGGAATTTGCGATTTCTTTTCAAACACAGAAATCGCCTGCTTTTCCTACAACAAATCACGCCACAAGAAGCACTGACTATACGTCGCTCAGAGTGAGGCAGTACTAACACTGGACTATTTCGTGACACCCGGAACGCGCCCAGTATTGCTTCAGCTTTACTTTTTTTTTTTGTTTTGAGTTCAAGCAATAAATAAAAATGCACATATCTATAATGAAAAACACCGAAAAAAAGATGAATCCGCATAATGCGAAGGTGCTGCCTGCGACGCAGTTTGTTTAAAGATGAGCAGACAAGTTCCAGCTGTATTCGAAACCGAGGTATAATTTCTCTGGTGCGAGCAGTGCGACTGTATTCGAGTCACGTCTTCACAACAGCCCCCCTGCGATTTATCTGCACCGTCTTTTTTAAGAGGGGGGGTGGGGGGTGGAGTGGGCTATGTTCAAAACGTTGCAGTGTTCCTTTAACACAAACCTAGAAATGACAAGGCGTGGACAAAGAAGAAAGCAAACACGGATGTTGTTGTCGGCGGTGGCAGCGGAAACCACGACCACCCACATTAAGCGTGCGATTCTCCGTATCAACTGAACTAGCTGTGACGGCAGCTTTTCGCACAGTCCACATTTCTTCGGTATTTTACTTCAAGACTTTCCCCTTGAAGCCTCGATGCACGCTACTGTGTACAGGGCTGTGACACGTCCGGCAGCACCGCCATTTTGTGTAGGAGCGTGCAGAAGCGCGATATATGGCAGACACATTAAAATTAATGTCGAAGTCTGCTGAATCTAATAAACTGTGTTACCTTTGCCGTTTTACACGTGCTTATGTTTTGTTATATTTCCACCTCACTGCAATAGCAATGGCGTACACGTGAAGTACTTCGACACAATATGGCGGCGCGGCGCTCAATGGGTGTCACTAAAGTACCTAGATATTTTTTTCCGTTTTTAAGTGGCGACACCTACCTCCTCTCCCGGCACCCTCTCGCTCAATGCCCGCGTCGGCAGCCATGTTCTTCCTAAACACGTGGGGCGGAGCACGCGTGCGCAGATAGCGTCCGGCCGTCAACATACCTATCAAATATGATAGTGGACGTGCCATATGTAAGGAAACGCCTACTCAAAACCCGCAACTTTCTTTGACGTTCTCTCGCTGCAGCATTCAAGTAACATCTTTAGGAAGAACATGGCTGCCAAAAGCAATGCCGGCCAACCAGATACGCCAGCGGCACATAAAAGCTTTTCTCTACTTAAAAAAAAAAACAGAAAAGATATCTAGGCACTTTAGGTGTCACCACTCCGTTCCCAGGGGAAGCGGTGTTGACATCGAGGCACCTTAGCTTGAAGTGCTACGCAGCGCCACAACTGGCCCTAGCGGCAGATATTGCGCACACCATCCTTAACCGCAGGGCGCCGCGCTTGAAGTTATTAGTGCGACTGCAAGGCTGCGAACACAGCCGAGTTGCGCAATCGTGTGGTTGAACTATAATGCTTACACAATTGACGACTCCGTCATCGGATAACATCGTGAAGAAAAGCTCATATACTTATATAATAGAGCACACAAAAAGGCTTTCAAGACGTCTTCTGAAAGGCTTTCGTGGCCCGGAGCGGTAGCGCGCACCTGCAGGTGGCAGCAACACTAAGTGCCTCTTTCACTCGCCCTCCCTCCTTAGTTCTTCTTTATTTTTTCCATTGTAGACGCTGTGCTCTTGTTCCCCCATCTGTACAAGTGCCGGGCCATAACGGAGTGAAGTTACGCAAGGCAGAGTGTTGTCGATTAACAAAATCAAAATAATAAGACGCCACTAACTCACTTTGGGCGCCTCAGCCGTGACAAAAAGAAATAAAAATAAAGAAAGACGCCGGCCGGGGGTATAGTGTGGTATCGTGTCGCAATTGAGTGTCTATTGCGCGGGTACAGAGAGATGAAGAGGGAAGTGACAATGGTTTTCGGTAAATCACTCCAGGCATTGGGTAAGAAAGTTGTTCTACATGCTCGATCATACCCGTGTCCCAACAAGTTTCTTTCTTTTGTTTTTTCTTTTCTTTAAGACTTCAGCGGCCTCTCCCGCATTTCAACCATTCTCATGGCGTCTGCATTAATTCCCTTTCTTTTTCTTGACACGACGGCGCACTTTATTTGACGGTACAATGTTTCATCACAATTTCTATAGCTGAAGTGACATTGTTTCTCCTTCAGAAGCCGTTATTATAAACGACGACGTCTGGCCCTTCGAGACCGTTCGTTATACCGGTGAGTTCGTTGTAAAGGTCGCACACCGAAATGCTCGCGACGCAGCCGTGACGTAAGCAGTCATTCTTTACACCGGTTTCACAATCGTAAAGGATTTCACATGGCAAAGGCTGAGACTGTATATGTACTGGTAGGCCATTGGAGGCGCATTCAAATGTAGACGCAGGGAGCGCCTGAATCAGTATTGCCAGACAGTTCACGTAATCGCTATGATAAAAAAAAATATGAGCAGGGAGTTTCCCACGAAATTAATGTCAGGAGGAGAGAGGAGGTGCAGAGGGCAAGACAGAATTCGCTCTGCTTTTTCGCTCGTGGAATTCTGAGTTCATTTCTCATCATGCATGTGTAAAATTAAAAGGAAGGTCGCATCCAAGGTTGCTATTTCTACTGAGACTGTATGAAGGCAGGGTTCCTGCTATAAGAGCGAACAGACAATAGCATTTGGAAATACTACCCAGCATTTGCAACAAATCGCCTAAGTTATTATTTAGCAACATTAGCATGCATTGCAATAAATCAGTCAATCAATCGAACAATTGTTCGTTCCCGTCTATTGTGTACACAACATAAAAATTTTCAGTAGTTGGCTAGTAATGAACAGCATTCTGTATAGTTTATTCAATATTAGCTATCATTTTTGTAGTAGTAGTAGTAGTAGTAGTCAGCGTAATCCGCCGTTCATGGTATGTTAGCAAATGCGGTCCTTGAATTCGGTCATAAATAATGTTCCAGCCCCATTAGATGACGCGCGGTAAATGCTCAGGATGAGATTACCTTTAAGAAAGAAAGAAAGAAGAAAGAAAGAAAGAAAGAAAGAAAGAAAGAAAGAAAGAAAGAAAGGCTGCGGTTACGCAATAAAGGGGCGCCCTGCAAAATAAAAAAAAATGGAGGCTGTGTGCAGGGAAATCAATTCTCTGTGCGGAAGATTAACGGGCTAAAAGCGTTCGCGAATAGCTTCACGAAACAAGAGAGAGGGAGAAACTGTTTATTAGAAAAGCAGAGATTTCTGCCGGCGCCTATAGCATAAGCGCTGCCGGTGCTCTGTATACGAAAAGAGAAGGAGATTAAAAGATTCCACAGGACAATAGAAAGAAACAAAAAAAGATAATAAAAATAAATGTGTAATACAAAAGTGATCCTGACACGAATTTGCACAGGTGAGACGGCGTGTGCGAGGACAGTCTCTTCCGCATGCAATGGCGAACCTTTGAATCTTTTGGATTTCTTGTAGTTAACCGACCGCTTTTTACCTCGTACATTCCAGCGAGTGCACCTTCAGTGTGTTCCTAGGTGTGAGTAATAACTTGAACTGAGTTCTTGGTCACACCTAGCGTCTTGTGAAGCTTTGGCAGCGCACGCACGTAGCGTTAGCACGTAAGACGATGTCCCCCAGCTATGGCACAAGTAGGCCGCGTGCAACCGGTTTTCATAACACCACTAGAGTCCTCTCCACGAAGATCCCGATGACGTCGACCGATTACAACTTAAGTCCCCATTTAACTCTATTCGCACGCTACCAGTGCTGAGCGACGTGTCCAACTGTTGTCTCATCTCATGACACGTCCTAGCAGAACACGATGCTCGGCTGGTTGGTTCTTCGTCTCGAAGAAAACAGGTCAGTGCAAACAAAAAAGACGAGGCACAGATGAACAAATATATGCCTTGTGTGCTCTGCTTTCTTCTATGTATCGTATTTTTATTTGCGCTAACATGTTTTTTTTTTTTATTTTGAGAGATGATGCGTCTTCCTCCAGGCAAATGAGAAACCTATGTAACTGCGTGCAGTTGACTTCCCTGAACTGCGGCTGGGTGTTAAAGAACCCCAGTTGGTCGAAATTTCCGGAGACCTCCACTACGGCGTCTTTCATAATCAGAACTGGTTTGGGGGCGTTAAACCCCACAAATCAGTCAACTGCGGCTGGAAGAGTGGAGCAAATCGAGCCAGGAGATGCAAACCGTAGGCGTCTCCTCCGGAGATGCCTGCCGAAAGGGTAGTCGACAACCCCGCCGTGTTCAGTGTAGTCCACTACCCGTTCAGAGTAGTCAACTGCACTCAGACGCCTAGATTTCCCATATGCTCAATGGAGTTGGGAGTGATGGGGAACAGCTTGAACCTGATTAACTGCGCAGCCATGAGGCATGCTAGGCCACCCAACATGTCTGCGTCGTGTCCACTACAGTTATCCACCATCATGATGGAAAGCATCCCATCATAATAATGGGTAATGGTAATGGACCGCACGCAAACTTTCAATAGGGACGTTGGCTCATGTTGTCTAATATCGGATGCATATGTTAGCTAGTGTAGCCATACGCTGGATAAATAGTGGTAAATGCTTACCGATGTCGGCTATACGTGTAGTATGTGCAGCGCTCACAGAAATGAAGAAGGACGCCGGTAAAGAAACAGCCGAGCACATGCACCGCACATGTGTGTTTCTCATTCGTCTTTCGCACACTCCGTGAGGCCTGCACATACTGCGCCATGAACGCAAACTGGTCATAGTTCAATATTCCCCCATAATTCATGCGCATATGGTCTAATACAGCAGCACAGTCTTCAGTAGATGTCAGTAATAGATGTCGATAGTAATTATATGTAGGATGCATAGCTACGTAGAGATTGAATGGGGACGAATAAATCGAACGTTCCCGTTAGGGAAACGACGCTATTTTCTCCAAACCCTGCAGGGAGCACGGCTCAGCGTTCGCGCGGGTAGAGGAAAGGGAACGAAAGGGTAAAAAAGGCGAGGAAAGCGATAGTGCAGAGCTCCGGAAATTCAGACCACAAGGGGTTCTTTAACGCGCACCGACATCGGACAGTACTCGGGCGTCTATCATTTTCGCCTCCTTCGAAAACCGCGACCCCTGCGGCCGCTTTTGAACCCGCGCATTTCGGGTCAGCGCTCAAGCACCAGAACCGCTAAAACACTGCAATGGAATATGCATATGCGCAAACCGCAACGTCATTTAGTCCCGCCGGAATATTTCTCTCTCTCTCTCTTAAATCGTTCGGCCAGCCATGAGGATTACGCGCCGATGCAGTCGCGTACAGTCGAAACGGGGCCAGCGGGACTCGGAAGCACGCGCCGCTTCATCCCAAAGGATCTGTCGCCCGAGGGCGCTCGCGTACACGTCACAGAAAGGGGGAGGGGGGCGCAGACTGGGCGCGATCGAAGCGTTGCAAAATGGACGGCGCGCGCAACGGCACGTCTCGCTGTGTGTGTACAGTCTTGCTTTTTTTTCTTTTCCTTTTTTTTATACCGCACCGCGGGGGCCGCAGCGGCGGGGTCGCCTTCGCTGCTCCGACGGCGGGTGCAACGTGCGAGACGTCGCGTGCTGCTCCTTACGGGCTGCCGGCACAGACGAAGTGGGCGAAATCGATTCGTCAATAGAGTGGCCAATCAATCATTCAGCTCCGCCGGTGTGCATACAAGGGGGACCCACATTCTTCTTCTACTGTCCTCGCTTTCGTCGCGCATACGGCGCCGTATCGTGATAGCGCTATACCTTTTTAAAGATGACGTTCCGGCGCCAACACTAAATTTCGCGCGAGAAGACAAAAAAAGAAAAATTCACCAACCCTTCCCTTGTCGAAAAAAAAGTGGGGGAAAGTGAAGTCTGGCGGCTGCGTCTCTGACACCTGACGTACTACTCTTTCTTTCTTTCTTTCTTTCTTTCTTTCTTTCTTTCTTTCTTTCTTTCTTTCTTTCTTTCTTTCTTTCTTTCTTTCTTTCTTTCTTTCTTTCTTTCTTACGGGGCCCTCAAAATCGAGTTCTCAAGTCGACGGCTCAGCCCTCTCCCTGACGACCTCCCGGCGTAGTTGCTCGAACGCAGCCTGTTCTTCAGTGGAACGCACTACGATGGCCCCGCCTTCAAGTTGCCGAGACTGTTTCGAGCAGAAGGCGGCCATGGGTAACGCGCGCGCACAACCTGTCCTTCCCTTTCCCTCTCCTCGACGCACGGAATGATTCTGATTGGCCGCGTGCCACAGTTGACTCTCCACCATCGCGTAGCAGTGGGGGGGAAGGCAAGAATGGGTAGGCTTTTCATTCTGGTTGTTTTCGTGTGACTACACCGCCACCGCCGACGTACGCAGGCTAGCCAATACAACCTTCGCTTGAAAGTTCGCGTCCAACGCACGCGCCAGAATCGACGTGAGCCAAGGCTTTCGTGGGGCAGTCAAGTATCATGTCCCGGCCAAACATTTTACATGTAACCTCGAAATACGCATAGGCTTTATTCTGTATAACTGAAGTGGAAAATATATCGATTGCATGCGTAAGATCACATAAAACCTCGTAAAGTTAAAAAAAAAATCCACTGAAAGCGTGCGACTTTTGTGCCTCACACGGAAACCTCCTGTAGCGGTAAAAGTAAAAGCTAGAGAGAAAAGGAGAGAGATTATTTAATGGCTGCTGCAGACATCTTGCTGGAAACAGTGTTCGTTGTGCTTTTGGAAACACGTATGATCCAGAATGAAGTGTTACAACTGTTGGAGACGGATAGAGAACATGGACAAAATGAACCACCGCAATAAAATTAAACTATTTGAATGTTGTACTCTCCTAGAAACTTAAACGTTGGCAAATTTGAACAAGAAAGTCTCAATTCGATGCGCACAGTCATCTTTAGTGTCGCTCCATGTATCATCTAATCTGATGTAACGTTTGTGTTTGTGCTATGCACAGATCACAACTCCTACGCGACAGAATGCATGTGTTCAAAGGCTACACCGCTTTACAGGCTTCAGTCAGAATTCGAGATCAATCACTCGCACACACGCGCACACGATGCTACGTGTAGGCAGTGTGTGTCGCGCTGACGAAGTTCGTTTTCGTGAAACTAGACCGGCGGAAAGTGGTTAGGAGAGACGCCCACCGTAAACGAGTACTACATTAATGATAATGGGTAAAGTTCATTACTGTTCACTAATGTTAACTAGTCTCACCTGCAAAGCGATGCGTGCTGATCGCCCAGGACGCCTGGTACGCGTCGCTTTGAAAAACGTCAGCAATCGTCTTCCTGCGCAACTGACGACCCCCCACGAGCTATAGGCCTGAACTCCAAAAACCGTACGCCCGCACCCGCCGCTGCAAATGCGACCGATTACATTATACGCAAAGTTGCGCAATGACTCCGCGGTTCCTCTCGCTCGTTTCAATTACGTAGAAAGCAGCGATCGCGAGAAACCGCGGTGGGTGGAATACGTGAACCGTACCCTCTGCGCCGGATTCTATAACGAAAAGCCATTTTCGCCGTCGGCAGTCATTCGCTTTAGCTAACCCTAACTTGACGCGAGCGCCTCCCCGCGGCCGGTCGCGCGTGATCCTCAAGTCTTCCGAGACTTTTATTCTGTCACGTAACACCTCGCGGTTTCGTCAGGGGCTCTCAGAGTTTTGCAATGCGTGAAGAGAGCGTAATGCCGTCTTTGTCTTTTACGTACTCTTTTGTAGGAACGTGTGTTCTGGACTGTTCTTACACTTTCATTTCCCCTCTTCTTCACGAGGTCACGATGATCAAGAGAAGAGTCGTAGCCCGTTGAGACTGTGTCGCTTACGTTGCAATAAAGTTGGGCACATACGAGAGCCTGGCTTCCTTTATATTTTTATTTTTCTTTTCTCTAGACAGACACGGCCGGATAGCTGTACTCGATGCGTCAATTTGGGCGGCAGCCTGCGACCCCGACTGCTGACACCCTGGAGAAATCAGCGCGTGCGATGCCAGCGGCAAAATACGCTGGCGGTGCCTTGCGTCGTTGTTTCATTTTGGATGCGCTGACGACACATATATACACACGCAGCCTGCGAAACATTAACATCTCATATAGGTTTCCCGTCTCCCTGCTCTCACTTTCGCGGCTGCCTCTCTCATAAAGTATGATCTCTAGTTGCATTACGAATTCAGTGTGCTGGAAGTCTTGAAGTAAGTAGTTTCCCCGGCGGTTGAAGAGGCAAAAGGTTCCGGCACTACCCGCAGGAGGGAATACAGTCGGTGCGCTTCTAGAGAGAGGACTGCCGCAACGCCCACGCGACGCCGTGACCCGCGACATTTACTTGGTTTGGCTCTGCCGCATATTTAGTCTGCCTGCAGTGAAGCACGCTTTACAGGTTACTGCAGGCTTTCGCTTTCAGGGGCTGAATTAACGAAACCGTCAATAATTGAGTGTCAGCTGAAACATGCTGAATGCGCGGGTGCTCGGCTTTCACTGTTCCTGTACGGCCCTCATACACATGAAAATTTTTAAAAATCCGCGTGTGAGTGAGGCGTGCTTTCGAGTACAGCTTCAGTCTACTCTGGAACGCGTGCACGTTGGTCACAGCACTCGGCGATAACTCTTACTGTGAGCAGTCATAGCCCGCATCCATTTCAGTGAAGTGAGCTTAAAGCACAGCAGCAGCAATGGGCGGCCTTTTGGAGAAGTCGTGCACGCGAAGTCGGTGATGGGAAATCGGCGAGTTTCACAAGCCGAAAGGTATATAGACTCCAAGGTATATAGACCTTAACAATGTGCTATCAGTTACGAATCATGCAAAGTATCTAATGACGCCGTTACGCAGCGTTGGCGCACTAAACGCGGCGTTCTGCAAAGCGATAAAAGCGATGACTACGTGCTGGCGCTTCTGGGTCTTCGGACGTCTTGTCCGATCATTTATAAAATGCCCAGCAAATTCACTTTCTTCCAGTCTATTGCCTCCGTTGCAACATTCTGCTCGTACCTGTGCACAACTCACTATCATGTATCACCTTTATACCATGTGATTTTCTTAACATGTAATGGTTTCGTGTGATCTGTTTACATGGGTCCGCATTTATTGATTGATTGATTGATTGATTGATTGATTGAGTGACTGGAATTTACTAGCCTCTGGAAGTTTGGAACTGCCAGTCATTCTGTGTTTGCTGTCTAGATATTCACGTGATGATTGATTGATTGATTGATTGATTGATTGATTGATTGATTGATTGATTGATTGATTGATTGATTAACTGACATTACTATCTTCACGAAGCTCCATGCTACCAATCTTGCTGTGCTAGCCGTTTGCGCATTCGCGTGTTTACCGTAAGCGTGCAGGTTCACTGGCATGTCCACTATTTGTCGCCCACACACAATTTTGTCGCATCCCGTTCACCTACGCGGTCGTTGCCTAATGAACCGTGACGTCATCACGTTGTTGCAGCTAGTGCGGCCGTAGACCGGAGCGACGATGCTGCTGCTGTTGCTGGCCACTGCGGTGTTGCCTCTCGTCCTCAGCCAGGTGAGCTTGATATACAATGTACGTGCTGTCTATCGACCTGGTCGGCATTTGTTAGGTATCTCAATCATTTATTTCGGAACTAGAGGTTGATATGTGTTTATCGTTATTTCTTATCCCGTTGCCTTAACTGTTCCTTTTATACACTGTGCTTTTTGATAACTGTGCTCATAGCTCTGCTGTTTACTGACTGTGCTTTTTATAACTGTGACTGTACTGTTCATACAGCTTGACCCATATACTCTAAATAGCAGGGATCTCACACGGACCTCATCTAAGCGGGACGCAATCACGAAATTTAGTCCTACAAGGGCTGGGGCAGTGAGGAAGGTTGGAGGAAAAGGTGGAAGGGGGAGCGGTGGCATGTGATCAAAATGTCTTCTAACGTCGTCGCGTTCGAAAGCAGGCCTTTATTGTGGTATATCCTATATTGGTTATTTTTTAAGGGGGTTTGGCGTCAGGATTCACGAAACGTATCAGTACCGATGTCCAAGACGACTGTAATTTGGACGCCGATCCTGGTTTGACGAAAACAGTCATGTCCGAACCGGACCGCTAGCGAAAGGTCCACGGGCCGCGTGTTTCAGAGCCCTGCTATACAGGGACGTGGAAATAGCGATTTTTGAGACGGAATCGAATACAAATCGAACAATGGCAGAGGCGAATTGAATCGAATCGAATACTTTTGGAATGGCTGTCGAACAATGCATGAACAGCAGTTCTTGCATGCAATGTAAATTGATGATTATGTCCTCGAGGCCAGGGAACTTTAGCATTAAGAGCACAAATTAAACATTTGCAGGAAGAAAGCAGATGCTTTGTATCCAACACAACTGTTCGGAAATCGCGAATAATCATGGGATGTAAAGTAATGGCCGCGATTTCCGAGCAAGGTTGCCTACTGTACTAAAGTTCTCATACTATATCCCTATAATATGCCAGAGAGGGCAACATTTATCGTACATTTGCACTAATTTTGTGTTCCCTTAGGTACAGTTAGCATTTGAAAATATTTGTAAAATTATTCGAAAAATATTCAGGCTTACAAATAACGGCTGTTCGATTCGAATATAGAGTCGACTAGAACATTACTGGATCCGATGTCCGGTATTTTCGAATATTCGCACAGCCCGGATGTCGAAAGGGGAACCTAGTTCTTGAATAATTCATTCTACCATTAAACGATTTCTCCATTCATATTGTGAATTCTGTAAGCTACAGTCATGCTCTGTTTATTCAAGCGGTGGGAACAACCAATTACACACGCAGTAACCAACGAAAAAAAAAAAAAGGCTCGTGCCGTCAAGGGATGATGTAGAAACGTAAATAATGATTTACTGCAATGGGCTAAACTAGGTGACTTTGAAAACAACACACGAAGCGGTTGATTACCAGTGGCTTATCATAAGCTGAAACAAAAACAACAGCGGCATGTTTAAACGTCGGTAATATTGAAAAATGATGATAAGCACAAAATACCAGCAAGCTACACAGCCAAGGCTGTTTATGTAGAGTCATTAACGAGTAAACTCGGACTGTCATGTAGTAAAGCGGCTCCGATAAGCTACTCGACCATCCTTTAAAAGAGGACATGTAGCTTGCCAGTTAAAGTAGTTGCGACTGTGTACACGCATCGCTCTTGCGGCTTTCTCCCTTAATTCTTCCGCGACTACTACCACCAATGTATACGCTGTAATGATGGCCTGGGGCCCTATACAGTTTCCAAGAAACGCGCACAGTTCGATGTCGCGCCATGTCAGCACGTCGCGGGCTGCTTTCATTGTGTCTGCAGTCTGCAAAGCCAGGAATTTATGATGCGTCCCTCCAATGGCCTCCTTCCCGCAATTATTTACCGAAAGTCTGCAGAGAGACATCGATAGCTGTCTCTGTATACAAGCCTCACGCACCCCCCCCCCCCCTTTCCCCTTTACTTGCAATTTGGTCACAACGCCCCGAAAAAAGTAAAATCCTCGATGAACGTCTGTTTCAAACATCAAACGGGGCGAGTTGGTAAGATAACAGCAACGAAACAACAGCGCTGGTGCTGTCCGATCGAATCGCAGACCGTTGTTTGCCTCGCGCAATTGTTGCTTCAAAGTATCAGATCCCCCCAAACAACCGCCGTCTTAAGCCTTGTGCCAATAGTGCAGGCAGAGACGACGTAAGCTGCGTCTACGAGGGAACCGCATCGATGTTTCCTATATGGTGCATTCTGGCTATGCTTTGATGTATATAGAGGCGGGTGATTCATCCTAGATAGATGCGAAATGAAGTACTTTCTGTAATCCTGGGCTCGCTATTTCATCTAGTTCCCCTTGAGTTGGACCGCAAATAGTGCTGTTAAAGCGAAGGTCACCTTGCAGTGATGAGATTTCTCAAACATTGGGAAGGCGGCGGGCGCGAGTTTCTAAAACTGCGACAGTTCGTAACCCACTAGTGCCCACGAACTAAGAGGCGCTATCAAGACTGTACGTGACTCAAAGGAGTGTGACCGAATCAAATGACTTTGAATCAAAGGATATCTCGCGTGTCAAAGGACGCCCTCCCATTGGTCGTTCATGGGCACACGACAAACGAGGCAATAATGGGAGTTGCTTGCTGGGCAGGCTTTGATGCGGGAGAATCTCAGCGGAAGATTAGGTTTGAAGGGAGACAGACCTTCTTTTTTAAATTTAATGCCGGCGTCAGACGTCACATAATACAGGGTGAATACAAATTGTGAACGCGAAAAAAGAAAAGAAAAGCAAACACAAAGCAAAGATTTCCATGAGGCCCATTTGGAGTGACCATGGCGAGACAGACGAATGGTAGGTGGACACCGAAAACAGGTAAAGGCTGAGCGTTCCCATAGAGCGGTGAAAAAAGAACTACGAGTCTCACCAGCAAGCATAGAGCTTTCAGTGCCAGGGGCACGGCGAGAAAGATGTTTCAGGCGTTAAGTCAGGAAAGCGCGGAAGATATATTGACTAGTAGAAATGGGATAGGAGGGGGAGTGGACCGTCTATGAGCAAGTTCCGAAGGCCTAAAGACGAAATTGGGAGGGAAGTGGCTTGTATAACTCAAAGTAAATCAGTCCAGTTTTTGAAACGGGACGACATGCATTAGAAACATAGTTATGAAGCGAAATTCGGTAAAGTAAAATAAAGATGTACTTGCCTTGGAAATGCTAGGGAAACGACGCAACACGTTTCAATTAAATGTGAAGACAACAACGCGAGTGTATGTTTAGGAGATATACATGGAGCTTTGAGGTTCAGAGAGCACACAGGGAAAGTTAACGTGTCAACGATAGCGATGGCGTTAGGATGGAAGCACCAGAGGAAAGAAATGGTTGCACAACTTTCCTTCCAAAAGCAGCGGTAGGTTCACGGTCTTGGGCGTGCGATTTGGGGAAGTCCCGAAGTCACATGAATTACTTAGCCCTAAACGGTAGCGTTTCGATTCGCGAACCTATGCAATGAACCCACGTATCCCACGAACATCATTTCCCTGAACCTACGTATCCATGAACGAAATGAGAACGCATGTATTCCAGAGCACCGTAACGCGCCACCGCTTTATGGATGTCGACGGACGGACACACGTTCTTTTTTTTTTTTTCGAGGAAAGAAGTCGTAGAACGACTAGGCATTAAGAGGTACTCTAGGGGTAACTCCGGACCGTAACCAGAGGCTGGTACACTGGGATCGTGCCACACCCGAAATTTATAACTGCGTGAGATACGAAGCATAAGAAGACATCCGACAACGCCCCGTCTGCTCAACCTCCGTGAAACGGAGGTTGAGTAGACGGGGTGTTGTCACTGAAACAAAATCTTGGCTACGCCACTGTCTGGAGGCACTCCAGTGACCGTGGTTCTTGCAATAACAGAGCAAAAGACCGCGACGTCAATGCGTAGCGATGGAGCGCCAAAGGCTCGAAAACCTTTCATTGATTCCCTTCTCTTTCGTCTATTGCAGCGGAGTTCTGCGACATCCATATAGCGAAGCGGCTGTAATCGATAACCCACGCCCAACGTTTCACATCTCAGGACTCGTCCCTGGCGGCACTGGGGCCGTCGGCCGTGGTGCTGGAGGGTTCGAGCAGCTCGTACGCCCAGCTGCGTCGCTGGCAGGCCGGACCCCAAGCCACGCTCAGCCTCGACTTCCAGACGCAGGAGCCCAGCGGGCTGTTGCTGTACGCTGACGATGGTGGACATGGAGACTTCATCGAACTCAAGCTCGTCGAGGGAACGCTCAGGCACGTTGCGTATCTGGCGAACTGATGCGCCCGTCCACTCCCACGGCGCACTTGAACGTAGCGTATGTTTGTTCGCATCGAACCGGAGCCTCGCGAATAGCAAAATTCTGGGTGCGAAGCGTATTCGGATATTAATGTGTGAGTGCGAATCGAATCGAAAATTTATCAAATAATGTTCGAATACTTTCTTGAATAGTTCCATGTTAAATCACACGGAAAATGTGCTGCTAAGCAAGGGTCAAGTTTGCTCTGCAACTATCGCGCTCTCACAATAAAGAACATTCTGGTCCTAAAGAACTGTCTAGCAGAGAACTGTGCAGATGTACAAGTTAACTGCGACGCAATATAGAAGTGTTAACTTCGCCGGATATCTCAAGCGTTACTTAACTGCTACGCAGCGAAACGCACTGTGTGCGGGAGTGGGCGGCACGCAAATGTTTGCTTCACCGCAGTGCATCCAGTGTAAACTTCGCCGCAGTACAGTATTGTTATGCAGTGAAGCATACTACATGCGCGAATGGGCCACCTGTCACATGTAGCACATTTTGTCCCTCAATCGCGAACTTCGAACAGTTCGAATAGTAAAGGTTAGGTACGAATTTCGCCTCCATTGAAATGCGGCCACCGCGGTCCGGATTCGATCCCGGGACCTCCGTAACAACATCGAATTGTCATATGCATATTGATGGTCAGCGCAAACCACGAGGACAAAAAGAAGGAAGGAACACAAACACAGCGCTGTCTCACAACTATATAGCTTGTGAGATATAGTTGTCATATAGCTTGTGAATTGTCATATAGCTTGTGGGTGTGCAATGTACAGGTTTTCAATGCAGGCTGCGGCTGAGCCTTGGATACGGCAGCAGCCGGACCGTGTCAGAGGAGCCCTTCTTGCTCAGCGCCGGCCGAAACCTACACGACGGGGCATGGCATCGAGCAGAACTAGTGCGAAACGGGTACGACATGTCCTGCACTACACCTGCACGTGCTGTAGCGAATCGCCTGCGCATGTTAGGGTAGAATCTGTACATGTACGCCATCGTAAGTGGCTCCATTTCGGTAAAGGAGACTTGCAGCACTTCCCGAATGTAGTCAGAAAAGGTTGCCTATCAGTCTCGGAGCCTCATGTGATCACGTGGGCCAAGTGCTTTTTTTTTTTAATTTAAATGTGAAATCACGGGAAGGTAAGCTGTGTTACACCAGCTAACACATCACAATGCAAGTATCGTTGCACTGTGAGCATCAGGGATTTTCGCAAATTAATTTCAAAGCAGGAAAGCGCCCGCCCTTCTTCCCACAAATGACGTCACTGGAGGCAGGCACCACGAATACGTCGCTTAACTTTTTTCGTTGCTCTTTAAGAGGGATATGCATTTTTTTTCTTGAAGTCAAGGAGGAAGGAAGGAAATAGTAGAGAAGGAAAGGCAGGGAGGTTAACCAGTGTATGACAACCGGTATGCTACCCTGCACGAGGGGAAGGGGACAGGGGAGATTGAAAGGTGAAAGGAAAGAGGAAGAGAGAGAGAAAGTGGGCGAACATATAGCACATTCTCACAGTCAGTGGCAGCTGCATGGCACACGACATCACACATCGCTGTTACAGTCGCTTGTGCAAGTCTGTCCTCTTTAAGAACTGCAGCAGCGCCTTTGTCACCTTCAATTGTGATGTCTTGTGCGGTCGACATTCCAAAATGGCATCAACCGACATCCGTCGCAGGTCAAGGTGAGCGAGAGCGGACGCCAGTGATTGCCTCTGTAAGTCATAGCGAGGACAATCGCATATGATGTGTTGTAGCGTCTCTTCACGAAGACAGGTGTCACAAAGAGGGCTGTCGGCCATTCCGATCATAAAGGAATAAGAGTTAGTAAAAGCCACTCCTAACCACAAACGATAAAGCAGGGTGGCTTCTGCTCGGCTGAGTTTTGGTGGCAATCGAAAATGCCGCAAAGACAGCAGGTGGTGTTGTCGACTGTTCCGAGTTTGGCTGCTTGAGGCACTCCACAGCGAGAGTGTAATCTCCTGTGCAATCGCTCGGAGTTGCCTGGCAGCGTCGGACCTTGAGAGAGGTATGGTCTCAATTTTGGTGCCATCAAGTGCAGACTTGGCGGCCTTGTCAGCATGTTCGTTTCCAACGACGCCGCAGTGACTGGGGAGCCACTGAAACGTCACGTGGTGTCCCTTCTCATGTGATTTATGGAGAAGAGATCTGATCTCCAACACCAGTTGCTCGTATGGTCCGCGCCGCAGGGCTGCCAGCAAGGACTGTAAGGCCGCCTTTGAATCGCTAAAGATTGACCATTGCCGGGGTGCTTCCTCATTTACTACACAAAGGGCAGCACGCAGAGCAGCAAGTTCCGCAGCTGTCGATGTCGTCGGGTGGTCTGTCTTAAAACTGATGGTGGAAGCTTTCACTGGGACAACCACCGCTCCGGACGAAGACTGGAGGTTCGAGGACCCATCCGTATAAATATGCACTTTATCGGCGTACCTCTCGTGTAGAAGAAGCAGGGATAGTTGTTTCAGAGCACCTGATGACAGCTCAGCTTTTTTTCTGATTCCTGGCACACCAAGGTGTACTGTAGGTCGAATGAGACACCAAGGGGGAATCGACGGTTTGGCGGCGGCGGTGAAGCCTGCCGGAAGTTTGGCAGAATATCTGGAGACCATTTTGCAGAATGACGCGTTCCGCTTGTCTGACGGCAATGTTGCGAGGTGGTGACAGCAGGCACGGGCAAAATGCCTGATGTGGGTTCTCAAGACTTCCACCGCAACGTGCGTTTGTATTGGTTGGTCCCGAGCAATCGCTATAGTTGCCTCTGACAATGTACCCCGCGGCAAACCGAGACAAGTTCTCAGTGCCTGAGCTTGTGCGGCCTGAAGAGTGCGAAGATTTGTCTTGCAAGTGTTGGAAAGTACGGGCAGGCTATATCTCAAGAATCCGAGGAAAAGTGCTCTGTATAATTCCACCATGGCGCCTACCGACATGCCCCAAGTTTTTCCAGCCAAGAAGAACAAACAAATAAAGCATAGCAGATGATCTTTCCACGATCACAAAATCAGCCAGTGCTATATTCTGCGTCAAGCAACGTAGTCGGTAAACCCATTGACGTCACTCGGAAAGACGAGGGGGAGCTTTACGGCAGTGTTTGAAACCGAAGTGCGATTTTTCTTGCTATGTGCAGTGCAATAATATTTGGCTGTCACGTTCACAGGAGCCTTCACGACAAATCGGCAGCGTTTTCTGGCTGTGTTCGAAAAGTGTGTGGAAGGGACCATTTGAGTTTTCAAGCTTGAAGACCTACACACCATATCTCGAGTTATTTTTAATTTAGAGATGAAACTGTAGGACCACACGGCGTGCAATGGAGCTAAAAATGGTAGATGTAGCGTTAAGACAGAAAGCGAGCGGCATGGCTCAGGGAACAAACAGGAGTTGCCGATACCCTTATGTCATTTAAGAGACAGAAATGGACATGGACAGGGCCCGTAATGCGGGCGACAGACTTCAGATGGATAGTGAGAACTATAGAGTGGGCACAAAAGAGAGGGAAAACGCAACAGAGGAATGCCGGAAGTTATGTAGGCGATGAAATTACGAAACTCGCAGTCATAAAGTGGAATCAACTCGCTGAAGACGGGGCAAATTGTACATCGTTAGGAAAGGCCTTCGTCATGCAGTGCACTTAAAATATTATGGTGGTCACGATGAAAGATGACGATGATGACACCACATACTACGGCTCTTCGCCGCGCAGTGCGGAGACTCGGCTACGCGTGGACGACCAGAGCGACAGCGGCGTGCTCCAGGGTGCCAGCGATCTGCACATGGGCAACGACTCGAGCAACAGCTTCGTGTACGTGGGCGGCGTGCCTTCCTGGTACGGAGCCAAGTTGGCCGCCCTCTCGTTGCCCACCGTGTTCTTCGAGCCGAGGCTCCGGGGCGCGGTGCGCAACGTGGTCTACGCCTCCGAGCACGGCCGGCCGCCCAAGAGGCAGGAACCCATCGGTGAGGCCCCACGGTCTGAAACACTGCCAGTGCGCTCTTCGCGGCAGGTCTAGACTGGGGCCATATACCGTACCAAGGAATACTGAATACTATTCCGTGTTATTCCACCCCGATTGGTCACTTCTGCCGGTCAAGGCAGGACCGACCAATCAGGGATTCGGAACTGTCCAGGTTTGGTCCAGGATTGGTCCAGGATTGGTCACTTCTGTCTGTCAAGGCAAAATTGACGAATCAGGGAGGGCCAGCACGGAATAGTATTCCGTATACATGGTACGGAATAGGGCCCATGGTCTCCACGTTACAGTAAACACGTTTATAATGAACCAGGGTACAGTGCTTTATATCAAACACAGGAAGCTGTGTTAGCACGGTTCATGTGAAATGTGCTCTTTATATAACGAAGTCTACACTGAATACGTTCAACGCCTCCCCTAACACACCTTCAGGTGGATTTCCACACACCCCCAAAAGCTTTCCAGCTAACAAGTAACTCCATACCCATACAAATAACTCCAGGTTTCAAGGGAGTCCGGCTGCGCAGCGACGAGCCATGCGAGCAGCGCGATCCATGTCAACACGGTGGAAGCTGCATCAGCACCGACACGGGCGCCGTGTGCGACTGTCGGGGACTGGACTACGAAGGGGCCTTCTGCGATCAAGGTCAGTGAATATGCGTATAATATATCACGTAACTTACCTAAACGGGAGGACGTAGCTGAGGATATCGTACACTGATTTAAATGTTTTGCTTGCGCTATCTAGTTCTCAAGGAGACCAGCAATGTCAGGTCAAGCAACCAATTTGTGTTTTCAATGACAAAATCCTGTCTTGATGTCTACGCGCATTCTTTCTTTCCGCGAACGACAAAAGAGTTGAACCATACGCCGGTGTCTGTATTGAATTCCACGAGCATTGGAAGCTTTGAAGAGCGGGTTAAGAATTTTTATAACAATGATTATTGCTAGTGCTGTACATGTACGTATATGCAGTGTCATACTGTTCGGAAATATACCCTGTAGTTATTTTATGTTGCATGTAATAACACGGTCGCAGTGTTGTTAAATATGTTTTTGATTGTATACTTCTTATTACGTATTTCTATTGTCTAGAGTTTTGTTTTCATTACACTACGTTGCACTTACTTACCTTGTACGTTGTGTGCACATCCGCTGTGCCCACCTTGTTACGGCCATGATGGCCAACAGTATCCGCGGGATCGAACCCGGGCCGCGGTTGCTGCATTTCATGGCGGCGAAATGTTGAGGCCCATACGTCAAAAAGGCCCAGATGGTCGAAATTTCCGGAGCCCTCCACTACGGCGTCTCTCACAATCACATCGTGGTTTTGGGACATAAAACCACAGAAATCAATCAAAAGTATTCGGAAGTAAATAAATGTAAATTAAATAATACGGGGTGTCGTCCAGCGCTTCTAACGTCTGCCTGAATGTAATCGTGTTCGAGCCTGGTAATTTGTAAACGCCAACCACAATGGCGGGGAATGTTGTCGCGTTATGCAGAAAAACAGCCTTCGGAGGCCACGTTTCGGGGCCACGAGTTCCTGTCGCTGGATTCGAGCCGCGCCCCCGTGATCAGCGGCTCGGACCAGGTGACGCTGCTGTTCAAGACTCGCCAGTCGAGCGCCCTGCTGTGGCACAGCGGCCGAGGCGGGGACTTCATGCAACTGTCGCTTCGCGACGGGGGCCTCCTGCTCTCGGTCGTGCTGGGCGCCGGCGCGCTCGAGAAGAGCGTGCGGCCCGCCAGGGTGCGCTTCGACGACAACCAGTGGCACCGCGTGGTGGTGCACCGCAAGGTGCGGCACATGACCAAGACCACCAGCTTCTATCACGTAAGAATATCTATCTATCTATCTATCTATCTATCTATCTATCTATCTATCTATCTATCTATCTATCTATCTATCTATCTATCTGTCTGTCTGTCTGTCTGTCTGTCTGTCTGTCTGTCTGTCTGTGGCCACCCAGAAAAGTGCTCTTTCCAAATTCTAGTCCCGGATGAGAATAGAGAATAGCCTTCTTCAACGGCGAAGCTTTCTTTCTGGGGGAACCACACTCGATGTTCGCACCTACGAGATTTATATGGTCCATTGGATGATTCTGCTACATGGTGATTCCTAAGGAAAATTGATCGCGTGATGTAATCAATGACGACGAATAGACAGGGACGATGCCACGGTCTTTCACTTTTCTGCTCTTGCCCATGTCCACTTGTTGTGTAAGTTCCGTGCTCAATTTTCCAAGCCAATAGACCTTTGCACACGAGGCTCCCTGGGCTCCGCCACAATCCTCCTGGGACGAGCTAAATGTGCGTAACCTCCCCCCTCCTCTCCGAAAAAGAAAAGCACTGCTGACGTCACACTCCCGTGCCACTGTTCAGAAATGAAGTGCTCGCTTTCTCTCGTGGAAATGTCTATACGGTCGGGTGTACGGCAATTTACGTTTTTCCAACACGGACCATACAGTGTAGTGTAAGCAGCGGCATAGTTTCGAAATTGCAACGCTGACTCGGTCGCACAGCTGTCCATCACGGCTGACGGCGTGTACACGGAGAGGGGCTCGACAGCGGGCTCCTTCTCCTTCCTGGCCAGCAGTTCCCTGTTTGTGGGCGGCGCCGACGTTCCACTACCGGGACCAAAGAGGCCCAACTTCGTCGGGTGCCTGCGAAAGGTGTGCGCCGTTTCATGTCTCGTTTGCACCTCTCATCCACCGACACTTCGAGAAACACATGAAAATGAGGACCGTTGATGCGCGTGGCCAACGCAGGTAGAGCTGGTGGCCGACAGCCTGCAACTGGACCTGGTCGACTTGGCGCGCTCTGGCAACCGGCTGGTGCAGGCGCGGGGCAACATTCACTTCGTGTGCCAGGAGGTGGACGCCGCCGACCCTGTCACCTTCACCACGAGAGACTCATTCCTGGTGAGCGAAAGGACGTGGCTGCTTTCAGTGGGGCAGATCAGAAAGCAATAGTTCACCATCAGTCGCCTATGTACCTTAAAAACGTCAATTTTGCAGCAAAGCTATGTATGGCTAGAATGTGGAGAAATGCGGCGATCCGTAAGCGAGCAGAAACTCATCATTAAATCATCATTGAAATGCGGGCGCACCTTTCTTCTCTCGAGCAGGTATTTGCGCAGGCACTTAATTCTTTCGTGTTTTGCCCTCGACCCACTTTTGTCCATGGCCCAATACTACGCGATGGTGATCAAGCGAAGCCCAATGCGCGGTAATTAAAATAAATACCATCATAAACCGCCAGGTCGCATCTCCGGCCACCCCCGCTTCGCAGCGCTCCTAATCGGCGACGGAAGCCGCCTTACCACGTAATGTGCTGCGTCGACACTGCTCCTGGATACAAGTCAGGGGCTGGAGTTCGTTGAAATGATGGCGCGGGTGGAAATTGTAATCTTCATTGATGGAGCCAAACAAAGTGTTTGGACGAAAATCACTGCCTACTACTAATAGGCGTACTGTTCTGCACAATAAAAAAAAACAACTTCCGGTGTAATTATTCACGCTGAGTAGCACGGTTTTACTCCCGTCGCGCGCTTTCGCTGCACTGATCACAACATCGCGTATAACGAACTATGTGCTTGACGTTGCTACAAAGCGGGTTCGGCTATTTCGAAACACTCGATATACCTAAAAAAGAGCCAGGCTTGCGCGGAACCGCAGGACAGTGACAGCGTAAGCTGGAGGAGCGACGTTCTTAGAGGCCACTTTAAACGCTTGGGGAAACTAGTGCAAGTAGAGGTGGTGGGTATCCCCTGCTCCATAACTCTTACCATTTCGTCAAGTAAGGAAGTACCCACTAAGCCATAATTACTGGGATATTGTGACGTGCAAATCTGTATAACTGCACATCTTAGAGAGTCTCTTGGTGTCGTTTTCCCGAGAACGAACCCAACTCTCGGCCCGGCGTCGAAGGCGAGCTGCATTGTACTGGGTAATGCTCGAGCAAAGAAGAAGAAAAAAGCATTTCATGAGAGGAAAGGAGGAGATGTCGGCCTGGAGAGTGAGTCTCTGGCCTGCTACTCCTCACAGGGGTAAGGGGAAAAGGGAAATGCTCGAGTAATGTGTCCATTGCACTGTGCAGGCGCTGCCCGGCTGGGAGGAACCGCGCACGGCGGGCTCCCTGTCGGTGCGACTCCGCACCGTGGAGCCGGACGGACTGCTGCTCTACTCGAGCGGCGCGCAGGGGGACCTCATCGCCCTAGAGCTGCTCGAGGGCCGCCTGCACTTCGTACTAGACCTCGGATCGGGACCCGTCAAGGTGCGCAGCGAGCGGCGCCTGGACGACGGCCACTGGCACCAGGTGCAAGTGGCACGCACGGGCCGCGCGGGAACGCTCACCGTGGACGAGACCGCGTCCGAATTCGTCGCACCAGGTATGCGTCCTCCCGTTGTCGACAAATAAAAGGATCCGTATGCAAGGAGGGGAAGGGAAACTGTTGTTGGAATTATAAAGATTTGATTACATCTTAGATCCACACACACACACACACACACACACACACACACACACCACACACACACACACACACACACACACACACACACCTTTGAATGAGTGAATGATTGATTGATTGATTGATTGATTGATTGATTGATTGATTGAGCGAGCGAGTGAGCGACTAAAATAAAAGACAAGACAGGGAGGTTGGCCAGTGGTCTGAAAAACGTGCGATGTCATCCGAAACACATTGGTTATAACGGAACTCCGCGGTTTACCGAATTGGTGGTAAATGTTTTAGCTTATTTCTTGCTTCTTCCGTGCTCAACCCTATTGGAAGTATTCCCAGCTTGCTGTATGACGGTTTCCACCGTCCGTCATGAGGGTGTATAACGGTGATGGTGTTGTGGCATATCGTGGGTGCTGGAGCACGTTGAGTAATGTAACACGGTGGATGCTGGAACACGGTGAATGCGTACAATGGTGGCAGCGTAGCACGACGGACAGCACGGACACATTGAAATTGTGTGTGGACGGCAAAATGCGGGGAATGTGGCTATTGCGATGAAAACACTATGTGTAGCATGCAACGATGTAGCTCTATAGGGCTGCCGCGCACAAGCCAGGGGTCCTGACCACAGCCTTTGAAGCAGCGCTGCAAATGAGGGTTCGGCAATGCAGTAAACGTGCCCGTTTGTTCTTTGTCGCTGCCGCTACGTGACACAAACTCCTCCCTTTCGAAAAACTTTCTTTAGGGAATGAAAGTCGGCCGATAAATTTAAGTTACGCCACACAACACTTTAGTCCGCTGAACATTTCAGCATATCAATAAAACATTACAGATCTAATGCGTATTCCTTTAAGGTGAACACACATCGCAAACAACCAGGAGGCACCAAAAGAAGCCCGAAACACACATGCTCTTTGTGGTGTGTGCCTACCCCACTGTTCGTTGCAGCCCGTAAGATGTCCACAGAATGTCAATACACCTGCGACTCCACACGTCCTGTTAATTACTTCCCGTACACTGGCATATGAACAGTCATTATACCTCTAGCTCACCGTCAGCCATTTTCGACAATTTCACCCTTTTTACATCATATTCGCTGCCGGAATTTCAGTTCGAGAAAATTTCCTGCGTGGTATAAAAGAATGCGGCGTGCAATCCGACAGCTTGTTCTTCTAAAGCTCTGCTGTGGCGACGTCGTCTCGTGACACGTACACAACCACACGCACGCGTCGTCCTACGCAGGCAACTCCAAGCAGCTGGACGTGGAAGGTCCACTCTTCGTGGGCGGCGTCGGCACGACGGCGCGCGACGACATCCCGCTGCCCTCGGCCCTCTGGTCAGGCTCCCTGCGGCTCGGTTTCGTGGGCTGCCTGCGCGACCTCGTCGTGGGCGGCGGCGCCGTGGACCTGGCGTCGTACGCGCAGCGCCAGGACTCCGGCGCCGTGAGGGCCTCGTGCCACCGGTCCGCGGGCCCACCGCCCTGTGCCTCGCAGCCGTGCCTGCACGGCGGTCGCTGCGTCGAAGGCTGGAACCGATTCGTCTGCGACTGCGACCACACGCCTTTCACGGGACCCGTGTGCGCCAAGGGTGAGAGCCTTTTTTTCCTAGACCATAAGATTGGGGCTTCCAAAGTTCCCGACGACTGTGCAGTTACGCGTCCTAATGAGCACATCTGTATGCGCTTGTGTTTATGTGGCAGCATATATATATAGAGATAATTTGAGATAGTTACGTACGCTTTCCCTGCCTCACAATTACCTCGGCGAGCAGCGACGTCAAGGCACATCCACCGGATGCTGCGTCGCTCATTGTTGTGAGAGCACCGATGCGCTTTTGTTTCGGCGACGAGAACTGCTAGGTTCTGATGTGAAGGTCAATCGTGACGTGAGCGTCAAGGACGTGGAGTTAATTACTGATGTCATGACCACTGTGGCATAAGCCGTGATGAATTACTAGTCATATATAAGTCATATAGTCATATATAGTTAGTCATATGTCAATCATATAGTTACGAGTCACATATGCCAAGCGAACGTTCGATATATGCCGAAATTGGCACGCCCCTTAACGTTTTGTTTCTCTGCCATGTATGTCGTACGAATGCATTCTGTTGGGCCTCAGGCGCATTGAAGCTACAGTTTTGTAGCTTTTGGTCTGTGGTGCTCCCTCCCCCCTCTTTTTTCTTTTCTTTTATGGAAAAAATAAGGACAACAACTTAACTACGAACTGCATACAACTTCCCTCCCATTTCTTTCCTGGTGCGCGCCCTGTGCAGAGGCAACGAGCGTGCGCTTCAACGGCGAGCAGTACGCCCGCGTGCAGTTGTCTCGGCCGCTGCGATCCGAGGCCGAGCGGCTGAGACTGCGCTTCCGGTCGGCCCGGGGTCAGGGCCTGCTGCTGGCGGCGGCCGCCGACGCGCACGCGACCCTGCACACGGCTCTGGTGCTGGCGCTGGAGAACGCGCGCCTCAAGGTCGCCTACAACCTTGGTGACGGAAACAAGGTGGTGGTCACACTCTCTCATCCACGCGGTCCGTGCGCCTTATACACTTACGAGCAACGCGACCCCCGATAAGCTCCCACGTTATACGGTCTGATCGCCGTTTCTAATGGAGATGTAAAACGACCCCCCCCCCCCCCTTTTTCTTTCGCCTTCCCGTTAGTACACTGACACTAAAGAAATGAAATGTCATGTAAGGTTATAAATGGTGAATTGACGCACTCAGAAGAGAATAAAATATGGTTAGGGAGCTTAATATCCGAATACTCCACAGCGGTTTATTAGGGACGTCGTATGGGATGCCCAGAGAATGATGCTAACCATCTATGGTCATCTAACATGCCCAAGGAGGAGTCGAACTGGCCACCTACTATCGCGATGCAATGCATAGCCACGGCGCTGGTCCAAGAGAAAACTTGGTCCCGGACAGCAAAAAAGCTCTTTACAGGCTTTTGTGTTATGTTAATAGTTCTAATTGATTGAAGCAGCCAAAACGTTTTGAGTGGCAGTAAGCTGATGTATAAACAAACGTAGCGACATTTGTGCCGGGAAGCTGATCGTGGGTATCTTGATTGTTCGAACATACAGTCAATTTCAGTGACAGGGCTGAAGCTCCACGTGCACTGAACTCGGAGGCGCGACTGAACGTACAAAAAAAAAAAAGAAAAGAAAGAAAGAAAGGCAACGGCTGTCACTAAAGACCACGGTGTGTACGTTCGCAGATCTTCTACGTGGGTCAGGCGTTGGACGACGACCGCTGGCACAGCGTCCAGCTGGACCGCAGAGGACATCGCGTCCAGCTGAAGTTGGACTCGGACACCACCACCGGAGGTTCGTGGTTCACACCTGCTGACAATACATTCTGTCACGTCGCAGCGTCGCTTGTTCCTCCAAATCAAATTTACCTCTATTCTATTTGTTACCTTTTCTTATACCCCGAACGTGGTATATGTGCAAGGACCGATTCCTGCCAGTAGCGCGTAGCGCAAACCGCTCTTGGATAACGTGACGTGTGTACACCAATTCCTCTCACTGTAACCTTAGTCTCTGAATGTACATGTCTCTGTTCTTACCAGCAGTGGTAGCTTAGCGGATAGGTGTTGGTTTGCAAAGTTCGAGGTCGTGGGATCGAATCCCGACCACGGCTGCCGCAATTCGACGGAAACGAAATGCAAAGACCGCCCGTGTACAGAGATTAAGGTGCGCATTAAGGATCTCCATAATGTCAAATTTACACCGGAGTCCTCCACTGCGGGACGTGCCTCACAACCACAGCCGGTTTTGGCATGTAAAACGCCATCGATCATTATCACCTGTCTCCGTTCGTTTCTTGCCCCTGACACCTATGAGGGATATCAGGCTATCAAGGCACGCTGTCCAGGCCGACCTCCATTCTCTTCTTCTTATTTAAGATCACAATTCGGTTTCAGTACCGGCGTGTTGCTGATTTCGTTGTGTGCGGCCGATGCCATACTGTCCCATTCTGTTGGCGTGATGGAATGTACCCTTTAACATTTCCCCTGCCTCGCATTCATGTTGTATAGCCGGTCACATTTCAGTGGCATTGCCGTGCTCCTTGCTTTCGAGCCCAACGTACTGATGGTTCGGGCGGCATTTCCTGTGAAAGTTGCTACGACCAACTTGCGCGCAGCTACTGGTATACCAGGGGTACGATGGCTACTGCACTTATTTGACGCTACAGACACACAGCTTTTCGCTTCGCGGCTATAGGTCCTTGTGGCCTGTGTCTACCTATGCTTAAACATCGGCGTCCGCTCGCAGAGATCCGCGGCGAGCACGCTGCCCTCGAGGTGCGCACGGTGCACGTGGGCGGGGTGACGCGCGAGGGCCCACACTTCCCGGCCCGAGACCTGCCGGGATTCGTGGGCCACATGCAACAGCTGCAGCTCAACGGGCAGCCCCTGTTCGAGATGGCCCGCCAGGGACACATACCGAGCCTGCAGGTATGTGTCGCACCGTTTGAAAGTCCTCAAGGACTCTGGCCTCATACGCAAGTAATGCGCCACGCTGCCAAAGTGTTCCTGCACTTATACAGGCATGCAAGCCTGTGTGGCCGCTCTTGGTGCACTGGACCATGAACGCTTCTTAACGTGCAGCTAAAAAGTGCGAATTTTATACCCTTTCTCAATGCAAGGTGACCCATCGGATCCAGCTTCTTTAACCGCCCTGTCATCCTCTTATTGATGCTATCATTTCCTTTATTTATTTATTTATTTATTTATTTATTTATTTATTTATTTATTTATTTATTTATACTGCAGGCCAATGGTCCAAGCAGGAGGGGTAGTACACATAAAGAAATAAAATACAAGGATGGCATAATACATGTAATGGTACAAACTAGGTATGGTAATGATAAAAGCGCGTGGCTTACAAATGAAACGACGTATGTTAAATACGTCGTGTAAGTTAATAGTATCATTGAAACGACTTACTAGCATGTTGTTACTAGAAGACTTACTATTACTAAATACTGTCACCTAGAGATGTCTAACTATCACTCACCTCTCATTTCCCATCGTGCACCAGAGCAATACACAGGAGATTTACGCTCTCTGTAAGGATCGTACAGCGAAGTAGAAACAACACGACGACAGCAGACAGTCTCAGTGTCGACGCGCTCGCCTCTGTCTGTCGTCGCCCTGTCGTTTTTACTTTCTGATGTAAGCCTTGCCAACTAGCCATAGCTGTCGCGCTTGTAAAGAGGCTCCTGGTTATGATTTGGCTGCATGTGGACACACTCGACTTTCGTGCGAACTATAATTTTTTTTATTCGAGAAAAAAAAACACCCGTTTCAACTCATTCCTTCTTTCTTTGATTTCGCTTCTCATCAGATGACAGCCCAGCTGGGACCCCAGGGCGAGCCCTCGCAGTTGCATCAGCCAGTGACGTTCCGCTCTCGGCTGGCGTTCGTGGGTCTTCCACAGCTGAAGGCCTACTCGTCCATGCACCTACACTTCCAGTTCAAAACCCTCGAGCCCTCCGGCCTGCTGCTATACAACGCCGGCAAGGGACAAGACTTCGTGGCCGTCGAACTGGTCGACGGTCACCTGCACTACCAGTTCAACCTCGGAGACGGACCGCGCAAGGTGTGTGCGCCATGCCTGTGTGAGCGTGTTTAATCCTAACAAGAAAGCTTGTATGACCAATGTAAGCCAAATAACGGATAACGTCGACTGCAGGTTCGGCAAGTAGGTTTCGCTTACACTACCACTAAGGCAGTGACTATTACTTGCGAGTTGACAGGGTTGAATTCCGCTGTTTGTAAGTAAAAAAAGCAGCATACCGTCCCAATATATGACATTTTAATATCGTGATACCTGGCGCACGTGAATCGATGAACAGATCGCAAAATGCGATTTAGAACAGCGAATGTGGCAGGAACCAACGTTTCGACAAGTGGATTTGTCTTCGTCAGGGCGGCGACTGTGAGAGCATGCTGTATCTGAATTACCCCAATAATGAAGGAACGTTTACTTTGTATCAACGCTACTTGTCTTTGAAGTTTGAAGTTTATTTGAAGTTTATTTTAAATAAACTGGGGACGCAAGGAATAGTGCTTTTGAGTAATAATAGGTCACCTAGATAAGGAAGCGCCAGTTGACAAAGGAGACATTGAGGAAACGCTGTGCCTGGTTGTCTGTAGGGTGCCGTTTATGGTCGCCCCTTTTTAAGCTCGGAATAATTACGTTACCTAAAGAAGTTATACCGCGGGTAGCCGGTAATTTACCTCATGCAGCATAACACTTGCGAGCCTAAAAAATTTGAACTTAAGAACCATACAGGACCTTCCTTGGGTGTTTGTGCATGAACGTCCCTTTGAGCTCCTTTTCTTAAATAATACGTTATCTGAGCAATCTGGCTTTATTGCGGACGCCAGCTGTGAAGCGTGTTTCCTTGCTTTACCAGATCGTTCGATGGCGAAGCACGGCGCCTGTAAAGCGTGCTTCGCGTGTGGACAACCTAGTGCAGTGGCAAAGCAGTGTAACTGTAAAGCGTGCTTCGCCATTTCACAATATCTTCTAATGGCAAAGCAGTACATTTGTAAAGCCACACTTCGCCTGCCGACAATCTCGTTCTGTAACGAAGTAGTGTAAGTATAAAGCGTGCTTTACCTTTAGACAACGTCGTGCAGTGGCGAAGCACTGAAACTGCAAGCGCGCTTCACTGATTGACAACGTCGTGTAGTGGCGAAGCAGCACCACTAGTTTTCGTGCGGGGCGATGGGAAACAAACTCAGCTAGCAGCCCGAAATGAGGGAAGGGAACCTTGTTTTGTACGTGCCTGTCTTTCTTTCGTGTCCTGGTGGTGTTTATTTATTGCTCCTTGAACGTCCTAAGCGCGGTGTACAAGATATGCATATGTTCACACATCGCAAGTATGGATGTGTAGTCTAGTGGTTGAGACAGTGGCCCTCACAGGGTGGGGGCCCGAGTTCGAACCCCTACATTGGTACCAATTTTTCTCCTCTACAACGCATTAGTTTCTTCCGCCACATCATAGCGGGCAGCAGGTGTTCAACTTTTCTGGGGGCAAAATAGTTTTATCGTGACTACGCCGACACGGGCTGAGCGATACAAGCTTCGCTTGAAGAGGGTGACGATGCTGCCGATAACGCAGGTGCGGTCGAACACGGCGCGCCCTCTGAACGACAACCGGTGGCACGCGGTGACGCTGGGTCGCAGCTCGCTACGCCAGCACAGCCTAGTGGTGGACGACCGGGTGGCCACGGTAAGTAGCCCGGGCGCCAACGTGCACCTGGACCTCGAGGGGCTACTCTACCTGGGAGGCGTGCGCCGCGGCGGCTACTCGGCGCTGCCCAAGACGCTCGCCTCTCGCACGGGCTTCCTAGGCTGCCTCGCTTCGCTCGACCTGAACGGCGAGGCACTGCATCCGCTGGACGACGCGTTGCTGCCGAGTCCGCTCGTCTCCCGAGGATGTCACGGTGAGCGCCGGCGCCGTGCCGCCAGGATCGTTTTCGACAACGATCATGGCGCCTGTCAGTTCAGATGGAAGCATTAACTTTGTGCCAAGTGACTTTAATGCTATATAGGAACGAATAAACTTTATCTGAAAGAGCCCTTACAGAAATGTCATATAAGGCGATATTAGGAATTGGGCATATCTGGCTATATATGGCACGTGTCCGAATGTGGCCAGATTTGCCCAAATCGTGATAGAGGCATATTCGGCAATAAAAGACCTACACGAGAACTGTCATGCATGATTCTAACACGTATTGAGCAAATACGGCCGCATACAGACGCGTGCTATCTATAGCCAGATATGCATATATGTCCATAGACACACGTCTAGCTGTACATGGCGCCTGTTCGTATGTGGCCGTATTTGCCCAATACGTGTCAGTCGTACATGACATTCCTCGTGTAGGTCTTTTTTTTTTTTTGCCGCATATGCCTCTATCGCAATTTGGGCAAATATGGCCACATTCGGACACGTGCCATATATAGTAAGATATGCCCAATTCCTGATATCGCTATATATGTCTTTTTTGTAAGGGAGCCGACGGCAGACTCGTCCAAGGTGGACGGCGTCCCTAGTCCAGGATTCCGTGAGCCTGGGCTGATAGCTTGGCAATGTTCACCAGACTTCGCTGGTCTTGGAGCCTTGTGCTTCTCAGTTTTGCTCCCCACTGCTCGAGGTTTGGTACAGTGACAGGTGGTATCGACGGGTTAGCTTGAGGGATACATGGAGTGCAGGAGCGTTCCGTGAGGGAATGTGCTGGTCTGGAGCCTCCGGAACAACACCGTCTCCTCTCTTGTCAGTTTGCGGTGCGGGGTTGGGTAAATCCTCCTGCCCAGTTTGTAGTGGCTTAGGATGTTTGGACTATATATGTAAGGACTATATATGTAAAGATGTTGGACTATATATGTCTATATGTAAGAAATTTTGCGTGAGAAAAGTTGTTGAACACATTTCTATCATGCAAACGTCCCACTGAGCATATTGTCCATTTCATAACATCATTCTGTTCGTATTTTCTGATACAGTAGGCTTAACAACGCCGCCACACTTCCCTCCCCCGACTCTCTGATGTTTCTGTCGCAGTTATTCTTGCATGAGTTGTAAAGAAGACTCCCCTGCAGAGGTTGCAACTGCATTGCGTTTGCGTGGTGCTGACGCTTTCTTTCTTTGTTTCTTTTTTCGAAAGAAAGCGGCAACTTTGCTCACACCACTCGACTGCGCGATTTCGTTTTTTTTTTTTTTTTTCACAGCCACCTGGGCCCCGTGCGGTGACACTGCGTGCAGCAACGGAGGAGTGTGCACACCTGGATGGAACGAGCAGCAGTCATGTGACTGTGACGCAACCTCTTTCAGCGGACCCACATGTTCTGACGGTGAGCAAGCTGACAAAAAAAAAAGTACATTGCAGTAGATGCTCCGTATCCTGGCGAATTGTCAGATATCAGCTATCATTACTTAGGAATCCTATGTTTCACCGAGAAATGGCAACAACAGCCAACACTGTCCGTCATATAGCCAATTATGCTATATGGTATGTTTGCTTGTTCAGGCAACTGCAGTGTCCCAAGTTATTCCTGCTCATACTGTGTCATCAGCTGAGCTTCCGCGGCCAGTGTACTGTCTGCCCTTCTTCTCTTTGCTCCGACTGTAAAGTGTGGCTGCCTGTTGCACCGGCGTTGTAGTAGAGTTACTCGCCTAACCAATTGTATGCGGCTTGCTTACTTTCTGCAGTAATAAGACTCTGTCATATACATCTGTATAAGACCGTAACGCGTTACGTTACGCAGAGGTTTTCTGAGGGAAATCTGAGGGAAATAGCATAGCCTAAGCTAGGTTTTCTGTGGGAAATAGCCAAGAATGGCTGAAGAACTCTGGGCCTAATGTTTCTCACATGCCGTGCGCCGCACCATGGCGCCAACTTTCGTTCGCAGAGAGCATCGCCTACAAGTTCGGTCCCCGACCTGGCCTCGTACGCTTCACACCGAGCGGAAGCCCGCGGGCGGCGTCTCGCGCCGACCTGCTCGCGCTGGCTTTCCTCAGTACGGCCGACGACGCTGTGCTGGTGCACGTGTCCGGACCCGACCAGCACTTCCTGCTCTTGCACATTGTGAGTGACAGTTTGGTCCGCGTAGTGTCTATGCACAGCTCGGAAAGATAACGGCGAGACAGTAATCAAACGAAGAAAAGAGAGAAAGATAACGGCTTCACATAGAGATTGCAACGTAGGATTCATTGGTGCCATAACACGGAACGCTATGTTTCTTGAATAAGAGCAACAAGTAGCTCTGACCTCAATAAAATGGTAACTTGGGTGAGTTGGTATCGCCTCATATTAGGGTGTTACGGAGCACTACAACGAAACAAATGGACTGAAAGGCGCTTGTTGTGTTTGTCGTTTCTTCGCCTTTCAGTCTGGTTTTGTTTCGTTGTGGCGCGCTGCAACGCTGCAGGAGCTTTGACTTTGCGTGTAAATGCTTCTTCTCTAGCCAAGTGTGAAAACTCTTCCTTGGTAAATAAAACTGTACATTAATAAGTAGAAACCAACATATACGCACTCTCAATCATTGCGCAAATACGTACGTTTGCCGAACTTAAGTTATTTTCTGTATTGAAGCAGCTAAGCCGCATAAGCTGCTTGTCCAACTATTACGTGTACGCATTAACGCATACATACTATGTGTACACGTTAATGCACGTACGCATACGCATTAGGCATTATGTGTGCACATTGACATAATGTAATGTTCAAGATGCCTGATACAAGTCTTTTAAACTGAAATAGCCATTTGCCCACAACAAGGAAACGATATTAGCGGGCTTAGAGTGCAGTAATCATCCGCTGCTAAAACATACTAATACCAACTGGCCCCTGCGTCGTACCCATGGTCCCGCGTTACTGGAATGTTCTTCGGTCTCGGTAGAAGTGTTCGTCGTACTCTTGCGCTGTAGGCTGCTGTGTTTATAGGGATCCCCGACGAAGGGCGTCTCAACGAGCTTTAATTCTTTTCAGGAGGGCGGCAAACTGCTGGTGACGTACAGCGCGGGCAGCGCGGGAGACCTGACGGCCAGCGATCCCGGGCTGCGAGTGAACGACGGCCGCTACCACGTGGCCCGCGTGCGACGGGACGGCGCCAACGTCACTCTCACCGTCGACGACCGGACGGCGCACGCGAGGAGCATCAAAGGTGCGTACCGACGCGAATGCGCGCGCCTTTCGATCTCTATAGCGCGCGCGTCTTTGGAGGAACGCATGAATCCAGACGACGCACAGAAGGAACCCCAACACGACACTGTAGCCTCCACATGCGCCTCCACGTGTTTTGTAGTTTTCATCCCACTCTAGACCCTTCCTGCAGTGCCTACTTTAGCCTCAAACCCACTTCGTACCACTTCACGAGGGGACGCTCTCATCCTTGCGGTGTTTCACACATCTTTGACCCTTCCTCTCGCGAGACCGCGCTGCTCAGATTAAGCCGGCAGGGACGTTGCAGTAACAGCCTAATAAGCAGACTCATAGAACCGCGCAAGGCGTGGAAGCCCTGTGCGGAAGTCTTCACATACCGATAAAAAAAAAAGCACCTATAGGCCTGCGCAGAGGGCGCAGCACAGTGACAGCGTCAGCTAGACTTTACTGCTGGCCGAGTTACAACAATGTTATCTAACATTGTCTCAAATAAAGAACGAGCCCCTGACCCCTTCCCTTTCGTTATTGTCTCTTAAATGAACGTCTTTGCCATAGCTCATATATGTTGACCACTTCTGAAGGGTGTTTCGCGTCATCATACGACAAACATATCGACGCCAATCTCCAAAATTATCATAATCTGGACGCCGATTCCTGTGGTACGAATACAGTCATGTGTGGGCCTGGCCCCGTGTTTGAGCCGCCTGGTCTATAGGGCGAGTCGTGTAACGCAACCTCAACTGGTCCGAGCAGGTCGTGCCCCGGGCGTGTTGACCCGATACTGGACGGTGGAAGCCGGCGGCTTCCGCAGCAGCCACCATCAGGGTGGCGGCGCCGACAGCGACGCGGTGCAGCGTCCATTCGAGGGCGTCATGGCGGGCCTGGTGTTCGACGGTGTGCGCCTGCTGGACCTGGCCGCCGAGAACGAGCCCCGGGTTCGAATCCAGGGCGACGTCCAGCTACTCCTCTCCATACCGTACGAGCCGCCAAAAGGGTCGCCACGCATGCAGCAGGTGGGACACCTCATTCCGCGCATAATCAGGATTTTTTCCTTCTTTTTGGTGGAGTGAAAGTAAGTCATATGCGGCGTAAGCTGACCTGAACGGCACCCCTTCATCCTCATTTCCAATTAATGAATAAACTTGTTTCCTCCTCCCCCTTACGCCGTTTATATGTCACTTAAATTTTCTGACATAATTCATTGCATGCAGTGCCTCGTAGGGACGTTCCTTCATTGGCGACGCGGTTTGTTTGACATTAAAAGGTTCCTTTTCTTTGAATGCATGTAAAAAAGGAAGTGAACCTTCTTACAGCGCATAATACATCGGACAACGACGGAGCTTCGAGATGACTTAAAAATTAATTCAAGGCCGACTCAGTCCTTCTCGCACAGAATCCACGTCATCGAAGGGGTTCTGTAAATATCCAACAGCTCCGTTTGCTCTGGCTGAACCAAGAACAGATGCTCTTGTTGGCGCTGATTCCGGCCACTCAGTTTACACAACGAAGCAAGATCACTCGCGGCCTGAACAGTTACATTATCTTGATTGCGGTGTGCAAGTACAGGCTGGCTGGGAGGCATTGGTGTGTTAGTAGGCGCGCCTCCTAAGCCCACTTCTTCAGCTTCTTCAGCTTCGTCATCTTGCGCATTTTTCGGAGAGAAGTGGTGATGTCGGCGCATACTTATTGCGCAGCAACCGCGAGCCTCTCCCGGATCCTACGAGGGCGACGACCTGGTGTTCTCGGAAGGCTCCGGCTGCTTCGACAGCGACGACGACGATTGCGGCGCGGACGGCTTCGGCTCTGGTAAGACTCAAAAGCGGAACTTGCCTCGACTCACTATATATTAAACTTCCGCAGCCCAGAAGGATAGCAGTCTGCTTATCGAATTCGCAGACTGCGCATGACTGTCGCTAACCACGCGGATGAGCTGAAGCTTCCAGTTATGTTACGTCCACATGTCCTTTTGTCCGTGGGCGCTCCTCTGCACGTCGTCGCGAATTCTATCATGTACTGTCAAACTCCGCAATGTAAAACTTATAACCTTCGCGTTAATCCGCAATGAGGGCATCTTATGCCAATCGGAGAGGCCGTAGCGGCTCCCTGGGTCATCAGAGTCGACAAATTTTTGATGCTCAGAACAACGTACGAATGTCTCCAAGCTCTGCTTCCCTAAGATGATGCTAGCGCATCCGGTCCTCTCTTTGTCACGGCTTACCCACGCTGTTCCACGCGCTTGTACCAACTCGCCCAGTGTTTCTTCCTCGCGAATGACCGACGCCGTCTTTTCTGCAGGAGACGACCTCATCACGGCGGTGTACGTTCAGCCGACCGCGAGGCCGGCACCCTCGCCACCACCGGTGGTCGTCACGCAGGGCGACTGCGACGACGAGGACTGCCTCGACGGCGGCTCGGGCTCGGCGCCCGACGAAGACGACAGCGGCGACGGGGCGTCCCCGTCGCCTCCCGACCAGGACTTCTCGAGCAGCTCGACGACGCCGAGCACGACGGCCGCGGCTGCGCCCACGCCCACGCCCTCGACGTCCACGACGACCCGACGTCGCCAGCACGAGTGGAGCATCGTGCGCACCTTCACGGTGACCCGCGCGCCCTGGCAGCCCCGGAGCACGCAGGGCGCACCGCCTGCCGTCATCAGCGTGCCTATCCCGGAGTTGACCGTGCCGGACCAGGAGCGGGCGCGGCCGGCGCCCAAGCTCAAGAGCTCGGCGGACAGCACGGCCTTGGTGATCGGCGTCATTGCCGGAATCCTCATCAGCATCGTGATTGTGGCGCTACTGGTGTACCAGTTCCGGAGCCGGCCGGCAGGCGCCTACAAGGTCGAACAGGCCGCCGGTGCCTCGGTTACGGCCGGGGGTGCATCCAAGGGCGGCGGCGCGCAGCAGGGCGAGGCCTACCAACCCGTGGCCACGGCGCAGCAACTCAACGGCGCCGTCCAGCCCAAGGCCGGAAACGGCGCCAAGAGGAAGAAGGACTTACGCGAGTGGTACGTCTGAGCCACCAAACACCTCCACAGCCTCCCCAAGCGACGATGAGAGAACGTCTTTCAGAAACAAAAACCGAGTGCGCGGCGACGCCGCGCCGCGTCGCACCTCCTCACTACTTCTACGTCGTCGCGCGGCTGCCGGAAGCTTCGGCCCTGCAGCCAATGAGAATCTCCAGTGCTCGTGACGTCGTCGCCGCGACGTCACCGCTAACCAGCAGGCCCCCCGCCATTGCCGTACAAAATATAGACTCGCGCAGCTGGAGGATTGCATATCAGTTGGACAATGCCTCCACTTTTGGTTCTCTGCCCCGCGCGTCAGCAGTTGAAGACGACTCGGTGCACGTCTTCGTCTACTCCATTTTGTTATTGTTCTTTTTGTACGTTTCCGTTTGCTCGGGTGACGAAAGGTGCGGACCGACCTCCCGTGCTTTGTGATGACCTCACTAGGTGGACAAAGTGTTAATCGTGCCGCGAAGGCAGCAGCGAGCAACACCAGCAATAATTCTATAGAGGACTGATGACAACTGTGCCGTTAATAAAACTGGGACTTTGCGTGCGCGCTGGCCTCTTTTTTTTTTTTTTTTTCGTTATCGGTAAAGAGACGTTTCTTCTTGCTTCTTCTTGCTCGAATCTTCTTGCTCGAGACGTTGTCATGAGAAGCATTTATGACAGCGGCTTATTGCGACGAAATCTCTGTGTGTCTCATGCAGGGGTGACCTTGAAAGGGTCGGCAGTGGCCCTGTCGAAAACCCGTCGTCAGCGAGTGTTTGACAGGACACCATCCTGTCCCTCTTGTCTCTTCTAGTTACGTTGCGTCTTTACCTTTATGCACAGTATGAAGCAACTAACACAACAACATGTGTTACTAAGACACTAACAGCAGAGTTCTCTGACACAATGAGGCAAGCCATGACAACGAACACGAAGAAGGCAACAAACTGTTTGTAACCCATAACTTTGTTTCTTGCCTAAATGAGGTGGACAAGGTTCGCCAAGAAAGACAGCCCCGCCACGGTGGTCTAGTGGCTATGGCACTCGGCTGCTGATCCGAGGGTCGCGGGACCGTATCCCGGCCGCGGCGGCCACAATTTTGGTGGAGCCGGAACGTAGAGGCCCGTGTACTGTGCGCACCCAGGATGATCGAAATTTCCGGAGCCCTCCACTACTGTGTCTCTCATAATCATATGAGGGCTTTTTGGACGTAAATCCTCAGAAATCAATAGCAAAGAAAGACGGTGCGTGCACAAGCGCCAACTTCCGACTGAGGTCTATCCAAACAGATGCGGTTGTAAACGTAGACAGACAGTTATCGTAACCACTCATACAAAACATGCAAGAAAAACAAAACGAAAGTAACATAACATTCGCGGTATACGAGGGACTGACCATATCGTAGAAGCGAACCACTAAATCCACATCATACCACCCACAACCTACACCTTCACCAAACCCACGCCGTACTGTTTGTAACACTCGTGTCTAGGTGATGTCTAGGTGTCTAGGTGAAGAATGACAATTGATGGGGTTTTACGTGCCAGAACCAGCGCTCGCAGTGGCCGAAATTCCATCAAACGACCTCGAAATTCGCAAGCCGGCACTATAGACGCTAAGCTATCAACGTGACATATGGAAGCTATACTTGAGAAGGTTTCGACGGCTCAACGGGAAAGCGTTGTCAAACATTCACGGAATGTCTCTGCTGTTCCACGCGTTGTCGGCACAAACTAAAGCGAGCCAATTAGACTCTTGAGAGTAAATAAGCACGTGCGAAGGCATCCACTACGAAAACGAGAATCGCTCCGAGAGAAGTAAGTTTTTCTTCCGTATTCTATGTCTTTTGATCTCTTCTCAACAATCTGCTAAGGGCAGCGCGGTACTCCGCATAGGATGACGACCTTCAACGCGCTTAGTTCTTCTCCCACGCGCTTCATGGGCAACCTGCCAGATGTGGAGCTGCTGATAAAAACGGATGAGTCATCCGAAACGAGCGACAGACGTCCGTCGAAGGTTAGAAGGAAGCCGCAGAAGCGCCCTGAGCGTACGTCATTGAAGTAACCACGTAACCTCTCTACGGCGAAGCTGCTATCACGACACCTTCGTTCTCGCGAAAAGTCGGAAAAACGCTTCGCCCTCATAGAGAAAAGGCGAGAGCTTTACACCGGCCCGCCTTGCGGTTGAAAAGTACAGCGCGGAACCGGGAGGCGGTTATCGTGGTTCTAGAGGAAAGCGACGACATTTTCCGTAGCTACACATATGTGCATAAGTGGTTTTTCAAAAGAGGGGAGGAGGGTGGCAGCCTCTCCATCATTGGTCTTCGTCAACATGCCCTGCAGCAAACACGAAAGCACCGATAAAGGGTTATGTCGCGGCAAAGCGGCTACGTACAAGCTGTCGGCTGCCAGCCGGCAGGGAGGGTTGAGGAATGAAGGAACAAAGAGGGAAATGAGGGGGAGGGGTGAGGGTGCGTCCCGCAGCTCAAGTGACGAGGCGCTCGAGCACATCCTATGCTCCTGTCCGGTGCTGGCTGCCGAGCGCCGACTGATGGTCGGCAGGCAGCTGGACCTGGACCTGCCGACCACCACAGCGGAGGACCTCTGGAGTTTGCGGACCCATCGGGCCTCTACACTATCTACGGGGCCACACAGCCGAGTGCCGGCACCTCGACGGACAACACCCAAATGCAGCTCCTCGCTCCCTCTCTCTCCTACTCTCCCAGCAGTCCCTTTTCTGCCTTAACTACCCCTCCCCCACTAGGCCCTTAGCCATGTCCCCAACATGGAAGACAGAAAGAAACGTCTACTTCCCCTACCCTAAGAGTTCTTCTGTGGGGATAAATGGGGCGTTGTACCGCTACAAAGTTGCTCAATGTCTTAAGTAATAGCAGTTCTCAAGCAACAACCATTCTCAAGCAATAGCCAGTCTCAAGTAGTATAGCCACTTGTACGGAGGCGGCGCGTGATCAGTACCATGGTGCGCCAGTCCCTACGAACCACCCCGATCAGACCGCTCCGGCAGGCCCATTTTAAGAATATTAGCTACGTGTTAGGACCCGTGGCCCAATGAGCCATGCTTCACCGTGAAGCACGGCTCATTGGTCCACTCTTTCACAAGCGAAGTTTCACAAACTTCCGGGAAGTTTACGCATTGTAAAGCCCTGTACGGCCATTCTGTTTCGAACGCCCAGCGCTGTACACAATACACTAAACGGCGAATACCTGCACGGCGGCTTCGCCCGCAGTACACATGCGTGCACGTCACTGTCGTATAGTGGCGGGATTTCGCTGTTTTACTACAGAGCATGCATGAACTGCGTGAGAAGTTAAACTCAAGCATATTCAACTCGACTCAGTTCGCTCTTGGGCTTCTGGCACTATACAATGGCAATCAATTCGCCCGATTCCACGAGGCTGCAATATCGCCGAAGTGTTATATTATCCAGGTACCCATAGAAATGCAAAAAAAAAAAAAATAACAGCCCGTGTACTTATCGGTATAGGTTCACATTAAAGAACACAGGTGCTCAAAATTACTATGGAGACTACCATTAGGGGGCGCGCCTCTTCATCGACATTTTTCCCATGTAAAAACCCATCGATTATGTTACAGGTGGTTTAGATTCCCGAGGTGTTGTCGAACGTTCGAGAGATATTCTTCACCACGGGCTCCTAGGATATCGCGAGGCATGGCAAAATACATTTAGCATCGGCAAAAAATCATGTGCCTCGCAATATAGATACAAGCTTTGCTAAATCGAAGTTCAGCTGAATTTCCTGCCCATGACTATGGAGTAATGAGCGAAAATGCGAGGAGTGATTCAGCTCAAAGGGCGCTCGTATTAAGAAAAGAACAATGACGAGCAACAATCCGTTCCTGCCGCAGCTTATCCGTTGCATCGATAGCATAACAATACATGACAGATGTTCAAAAGACTACAATATGTGCACGGGCACAGCAGCAATACGGACGGATGAGTCACACCGCACACCCTCGCTAAATCCAGCTGTTGTAAGCTGCGCTGCACTTTTGACTCACTATAGATACAGGCGCCTTCTGACTGCGCGGCTTGCGGCTTTCACATATCTCGTGCGTAGGTTAGGAGGCATCAGGAAGAAGCATTCTATGCAGACTATAGTATAGCCATGCCTACCTCGACACCTCAAGTATTTGAAGAGAAGGGACATTTTAACCAGACTAGATAACACGTTATGTTCACGTTAAGGAACCCCGCTGGTAAAAAAAATTCCGGAGCCATCCACTATGCGGCGTGCTTGATAACGATCTAGTGATTTTGGCACGTAAAACACCAGCATGCAATTAATTACTATTATTATGAGATACCGTGGTCTGCTAAAAATTACTATCCTTTAGTGCATCGAATGAATGAATGAATGAATGAATGAATGAATGAATGAATGAATGAATGAAACTTTATTTGTCCCTCTTAAAGGGAAGGGGCGAAGACTTGACAAGGATATGCACACTTGGGTTAGAGTCGATCTGTAAAGTTTCTAACTCTAGCTTTCGCGCCTAAGCAGACCACGGGTATCTCTCGCTAAATCTACGTTAAGCTAGCTCGTGCTCTGTGTTACAACTAAAACAGTCCAGTAAAACATCCCAGAATGCGGGAAGAGTTATCAACAAATACTGCACCTAATTCCACTGCGTCTGTGTCTGCTAATAAAAGGAAAACCTGCAATCTAAATGTTACGATCTATTGACTAAGGAAACAAGAAAAAATATTACGCTCAGGGGCAATTTTTTTTTCGAGAAAGAAGCTTTTTTTTTTCTTTCTATGAAATCTGCATGGTTTTTGTTGTAGATTCGTGCCATAAACGCTGGCTTGGCAGCACTACACTTTCACAAGCGTTATACTGCGACTGGCGGTATTCAAGAGAACTGTCTTTTCATGGTGACTCCATGGGATGTTGATTTAGTTCATTTGGATCAGGTCGTTTAAAAAGGGAGAAAAAAATATTAAAATCATACGGTAGTGTCGGTGGGAGGCTGACCGAACTCGACTGTCGAATTTCTAAATCAATATTCCTGAAGATTGCCAAAATTCCACCCACGAAAATTTTGTCACTCTTGCAGCTCCACATGAACAACAAAACATGATATAATAGTTGTAAAAAGGGCGCCTGATAATATATTGAAAGAGGTCAAGACCGATGGATCATACATATTCATGGAGCATACATACAACTAATCTCAGAGTACTTCTTTTTGTGAAGACTTTGTAAACACTGTAAGAAATTATGTGAGTTGCAAGTTACGTCATACATCGAATTAATGTATTATACCTCATTCGTAAATACACTGCTAATTAGAGAGTGCGGCTTTTGAGAAGCCCATGTGTGCACAATTAAGGGTGAGGTTGTATATTAACTCATAAATTTTGTGCACTCACGTATTCCCGAAACATATGCAGCTAATTTATGAGTTTCCCTCTTGCGCAAAGCGTGTGGGCACACCCAATTCATGTATGCTAATAATTGCCTCATATATCACATGTACGCATTGTACGTCTTTCGGTGGTATGCGCTGCTTTGCGAAAATACAATTTATTTTCTTGGCGCCAATGCAGAGATTGTTAATATTCAGGTAACTTGCGAATTCACATACAAAACTTACGTGACACATATTTTATGAAATATTACACGTGTCTCTGCGAAGCCCTTCTTGTAAATATTGTGAAAGTTCAAGCCATATTTTGTTTATAAAATATGCCTTTGTAAAGACGTTCCGACTGATGACTTTTACACAAACACGATTACAATATCTGCCCGCATTGCAGAGTCGCGAATTTTTAAACGTACCGAACCTCCGGTCGTTCTTTTTCTCTCTTTGTATACACTGCCAATATTTTAGAAAATCCTAGTCCGTCAATCAAAAATCCACAAATTCCGCCTCCGGAGTGTTTTAAACATCACTTAAGCTAGCTTCAGTAAATTTCATTCATACGGGCACACAACTACACGTTTAACTCCAAAAAACGACATCTGCGTTCTACATTTGTACTACATAGTTGAATTCGTGGCATCGTTTTCAACTTTCACGCGGCAAAAATTAAGCTGTCATCAAAGAGCGTCGAAGAACGCCGAAGCGGAGACGGCGTGGCCTATGCGAAATGTCAAACGAACCACCGCTAAAGTCAACGGCGTGAGTCATACGTACAGTTCCTCATCTTCGCTTTCGAAACTTAATTATAATGACTTTGATAGAGTGAGATTTATACCTCTCGCGTACGTACTCCTTAATGGTCAACAAGCATAGCAACTGAAGACAGAATAGACACAATGCAAGTGCTGTCTCATCAACTGTTGCTTTAATGCAAACACGTGGCTCATATATATGCACACGCACTCATCATAACAAAGGAAACACCTCAATCAGCTGCGGCGCTGCATGCAACAAACGCGCATGACTAAAACGCAGCTTAGATAGGTAACCTGCGTTAGCGGGGGCTGAGTCACAGACTCATGCGCATGCTTACATATATGTATATACAAATGAGACGCTTCAGCTGCTTTGCCTGTGCTCTGATCGTCAATACGAACGTGCACTATAATTAAAAAAGAAAACTTCAGGAGACACCGCGCGCTTGTGGAATCGCGATGTCACGAGAAGTGCACAGCGAAGACACCGTTGATGCCCAATTGTTTCGCATTGAGCCAAGCGTTACAAATTAAGTGGTTGTGCGTGTAACGTGGTCTTTACCAGGAACGTTGACAGAACTGTGACGAACAAAGCGGAGCTCATAGTACGACGTAAAGTAGGCACTCACTTTAATGCACAGGCGTTTGTATTATAGAAATTCGCATGTAAATAGATACGCATATATGTCATAAGAATCCTCGCTTGGACGTGTTTCTACGGCGTCGAGGAATTAAGGCTGCAAGGACAAAAGCGTGCCGAGTGATAGTAGTGTGCATGCGTTGTCTCTTACAATGGCTATAAGAGCGGTTATAACTACGTTACCAACGCAGTCGACATCAGACAAGCACCGTCACCACATCTATCCGATGCGATACGCTTGTTTACGACAGGTGCCACGTAACAAGAGCCCGCCAGATCGTGCGCTAGCGTGCTTGTTTGGGTACCTCGCTGGATCCCGGGTTCGATTCCTGCCAGCTCCTGCCGGAGCAACTTCTCGACTTTTCCGGAGTAATAAATGCCTTCCTTTCTTCCACGCCACGACATAATGTCAAGTGAGTGCGCCGGTAACGACACCATGACGTCATCTACGATACGTGAGAGCGTCATCACCTTGTCACGCGAGGCCCCTTTTATTATTATTATTATTATTATTATTATTATTATTATTATTATTATTATTATTATTATTATTATTATTTCCTGCCATCGGGCAGTAACGCTGCTCGCCGTTCAAATTCTCTCGAATTTCAAAAGAAATCAATGAAAATCGCATTAAACCACTCACTCGAGAGGTCCTCGTCATGCGACGTTATTAAATTCACACTTTTTCAGAGTTGCAATTTCAACCTACACGTAATAACTAACTTCTATATCCTAAGCATCACTTCTCTCTCTCTCTTCTTTTTTTTCTTTCTACGCCTACGTCCGTGTATTAAATATTTTTGCCTTGTACAACCAGATAACGAAAACTGAATGAACGTAGCCCTACCTGTTGAACAGCCCAGGTGCACAAGAGGACAGGCTGTCCGCATGTCAGCATCATTTAGTCTGCATCGTAACAAAACGTGACTGCAGAATAGGACAGGACACGGCCACAAATGACAACCGAGAGTATTATTGCACGCACGTGATTTGATATACGGGCGTACCTACAGGCATAGAGTAGCTGGTGCCCATCTGTCATTGTATACATATTTTAAAAAAAGCGAAGTCGTATCACATGCTCTTCCCAAATCACGTCGTTGCAGTCCAAATCTACGTCATCTTCCTGATGACGTGTACCATACGTTCTCCCACGAAACGGTACGCACGTGCGATAAGGGCATGGCCGAACGAATTGGGCGGTCAACCCACACTCACGGCCAATCCATATTCGGGTCCGGAGGACTCGCAACAAAACAACAAGAACCAGCGCCACGTGCGAGTGCCATTGACTCACCGCGGCTGCCGGGCGCTAGGTGTAAACTACGTTTCACTAGTACCGTGCAGCACAGCCAAGGCTACGCAGCCACCACGCGCCGATTCTTGCGAAACGTTAAGTAGTGCCGGCGTTTCAAAATGCTTCCGCCTCTTTTGCTCCGTTTAGTAGCCGCTAGCAGACGACACGGCGCGGAAGGACACATTTAAACATGTGTCCGCCTTCCTGATTGGTTGAAGCGGCCTCTAGCTTACACAGTGCTGCACGGAACTGCCGAATAAAACTACGGAGTGTTGAGCAACGCTACACGCACCCCGTGACGGGTGGCAGTTGTGGAGGCAGCTGACGTCAGCCAAGCCTGACTCACGTCCCCCTCCGACGCCAGATGTCGCTCCCTCCCCACCTAAACGAAACCGGGAGCTCACCTGTTGAGTGTCCGGGGGATCGGAGATACGGCAGCGGGGTTCGAAAGAAGTGGGGATTGTGGATGGCTCCCACATCGTAACTCGCCACCACTGAATCTTCTAGGTGAGAGATCTGGACCAACCGTGGAGCGAGGGAGAGGACTGCGGAAGGACGCATCACGCGACGCACTTGAAACCTATAGCTGCAAAAGAAATTTAAAAAAAGAGGTATAAAGGAAAGGCTCGTGAGACACCACCACGACACAGGTAAATGGTAAATTAAAGACGCCGAGTTGTGACGGAAAGAGAAAACACGAATTAAGGACAAGGAGCTAGATCTCGAGATGTTTCCTTTTTCCAATTTCTTCAAAATTGGAGCATGAAATACCAGAAATGAACACACACACACACGCACGCGATACCTGCATAGTATACAAACAGCGCGAAAACAACGAGGACGACAGAAAAACCAGGACTCGTTTTCGCGCTGTTTGTATACTATGAAGGAGTACCAACAAACTCAACTTCGCACGCTTCTCACGCAATACCTGGTTACGAAACATTCTTCCAACTCCTTTTTTTTCTTCCTAAATCACTCTGATCCCCAATAGATGCAGTAAGAAGGGCAGGCGGTCCCGCTGAGTACATGCTTGAGGAATGAAACAATGCAAAGGTTGGCTACCGTGAAAATGAGGAACAAACATGATATGACAATGGTAGATGAGAGACGATATCAAGAATGGGAAAGTAACACTGGTAACACTTCCTCAAGACGAGGGTTACGTTACATGTTCCCGCTGGTACCATGTAACAGCTAGTCACGTAACAAATCAAGCGGCACATTCTCGCCAAAACTATGTAATTGTGTAACTATGTGACAAATCATGTGACTTAGTTGAGCTTGTAGAAGCCGGAAGAAGATAGTTCGCAGCCGCGAGCTCCGCTCTCAATCCCGCCTTGTGCAAGCTGCACAAACTTCTTTCCTTTTTGCGCGTGTTATGGCCTAACCAGGCGCCTTCTGTAGATAAAGGTGCTTGTGGTATTCTGGCAGGGTAATTTCCCACATAGGAGAAACCACTTTTACCGTGAAGCTGTGTATACATGGCGGGGAGAGAGAGAGAGGCGTGCATTTTCTCTTGAGTGTCCATCTAATACCTCTGACGCCTATTCCGCGTATGGTGAGCAAACAGCGACACCGGCGTCCGACAGCGCTCGCTCGCCAACGCCTTGCTCATACATACGGCCGCTTCGAGTGTTCCCTGTCAGGCAGCGGCAATACAGCCGACACACAGTATACCGAACACACACACACACAGCGCCACACGTTGCCGCCAAAGCAGAAATACTGCTGGGAAGCCAGGCGAGGCAGGTTCGCTTTGAAACGCAATTTCTAACAGAGTGCATGACCATAAAGACGGTCAGATTGGAATGCTTTGTTGACCGTAACTGCACTGTGATATTTTGGAGTGTTATTAACATTGTTTCTGTTTGTATTTATATTTGCTTTGTTTTTTTTTTCTTATACCACCCCACTTGAGCCTGTACAAGGTTTGCAGTATATGTAAATAAATAAACGAGGTCCATCAAGAATCCATACGCTTCCAGCAGCACACATACACAAACAAAAAAAAAAAAGTCACAGGAGCAATTAGTTATACTCACATGCATCGAATTTGAAAGCACGGAGTGTATGGGTGTGACATGGAAGGAGGAAGCGGGAGGGGGTTAGGAGGCTGCCTCATGTGATTTTGGTAGCCTCGGCAAGTCAACGTCCTCTGACACATTGTGCGCGGTGACTCTTGGATTAGGCCCACGTGGTCGCCAGACGGCTCGTGGTTGTTTGGTAGGCGGCGACTTCTATTGGCGCCTTACCACACATGAATCTACAGTTTGCCTATCACATGGCCAGGGTCTATTTCCCATGATACTCCCCCTTAAATTCTTTATGACTAAGCTTCAAGAATGTCACGTGTTGCCCTCTCCCAGCTCTTTCCTTCGTCCACGGGGTGACACGATCCCCGTGCTATTTTGAAGTCCGGTCACGTTTCATACCGTCGCATGGCGTCCCCACATGACGTCATAGTGACGTCATGCTATATCGTTATTATGATGTCATCACTCATTAACGTACAGCTTTCTTGCCAATGGGTGGTAAAGGCGATGCTCGATGGGAGGACAGCATTGTTCACTTCACGAAGCGTGCCTTGGAATTAAAAATCAACAGTTTTGAACATGCCGTTCGGTACATTGACAACTGGTAACTGGTTCACCTGCTGATTTATCACTTGATGCTTCATAAAGCTGAAGATCAAACTATATTTCATGTTATTGTATTCAGTCTTGCTATCATTGCTTAAAATGCACTCTTCTCTCGCAAAACAAAAGTAAGTATAGGACAATTAATCTGATCACTCGAATGTAACGCACGTTTTTGCCTCTGCTTATCGATGAATGCGGCGTTGTAAACATGCAGCGATGGAAACGGGTCGCCAAGAGCGCTAAGATAAGAGAGTACTAAAGACACATCTATCTGTATACATTTATTTGTACACATTTATCTGTGCGTCATGGAGCGAGTACACTCACTAAGAGTACACAATGAGTGTACGGCTCGAAACATTTCAGCATAGATAAGCAATGACTCGACTCTGCCTTGACTAGACGCGCTTCACTTGGCTATAAGACGAATTTAAGCGTGATTAAATCTTGCAGTTGTGCGGGCTAAAACCACGACATGAGTGTGAGGCACGCCGCAATGCGAGACCTGGGATTCTTTAAAGCGCACACAGATCTATGGAAGCGGTTCTTCGTGCATTTCGTCCCTGATTAAAATGGTACCGTCGGGGAAGTGAGTCGAACCCGCGTCAACGAGCTTAGCAGGGCAACACCCTAATCGCTATAAGGTACCACGAAGACTGTAAACAGAACAAATTCGAAGGCCAATTCGAAAATCAAAGCACACCGTGAGCACGCGCTCTAAAATTAAACCTAATTCATTCATTCATTCATTCATTCATTCATTCATTCATTCATTCATTCATTCATTCATTCATTTTTATGTTCCTTTGTCAACAAAGGAGGGGACGGGACTAAACGCCCCACCAGCGGCTTGGTGAAGGTCCCGACTCTGTTAAATGGCAGTGCAGTATAGACAGTCTTGCATGCACTAGAACATTTATAACAACGCAGTTAATTAAAAATGACAATTGTACAACACTTAGCAAGAAGCAGACTAAACCTAATGAACATCACAATTCACTAATACATAATTGACGCGCATATGAAACTGATTATAGAAATATATGCTTGTTGTGTTTGGGACCCCTGACTGCAGGTATAGGCGTTCAAAAGCTTGAAAGGATTGGGAACCTGGCTGTGAGATTTGTCCATGCCAATTATTCTCGCAATCTTAGTGCGTCCAATGCAAAGCATAACCTCGGATGGGAACCACTGCAGCAGCGAATACAATATCTAAGACTAATATTTTTTTCACAGCATATTTCATAATAAGACGGGTATCAATCAGGAGCATCGTTTATGTAATCCCGAATACGTTTCACCACGTCTTGCTCATGTCAGTAAAGTCAAAGAGGTAATATGCAAAATAAACTCTTCTAGGATGGCTTATTTTCCCCAAAACAATTCTCCCCCTAAATAGAACAAACTGCAACACGATATTGCCGCCATTACTTCCCCTGATGTGTGACATTCCTCTTTGCGCAATATGCATTGTAATTAGGCCTTTGTTTCCCTCAGCGACCGTGTTTGCCTGCCCGGTTACGTCTGTACAACTTATCAGCTGTTCTTTTTTTTTTTATTACTGTATCTTTCACTACTTGCTTAACTTATCACGCCTGTTTTCTCTCGATTGTATCAGCGTTGCCTTCTTCCCCCCACCTCCCTGCCCTTACTGTCATGCCGCAGGGCGGTTATTGTAATAAATAAATAAAATAAATAGGAATAGTTACACTGCAGTGTAATTTTAAGCAGTGTAGCAATTCCTTTTTCTCGATAACCATAATTGTTAAATTGCTTGCATCAATTAATTAGAAATATTTCCTTGTTCCTTGTCTGTTATAAAACAAGTCCTGTTCCAAAACTCTGCTGTTGGATTCTGCCCCTGATCTGTCTGTAATATTTTGACACTGGACTGGAAACTAGCTTTCTCTGGCTCTCGGTCCAGATATATGTGTAATCAAGTTCATGTGAAGAAAAATAAAGTACTTGCAAAAAAAAAAACAACAACAACAACAAGAAAACATGTTATCACATCACAAATATTAACAAAAAAATGGAGAGAGTATTCACGCACGTATTCCTAACTTCTAAGATAACCTTGCCTTGTGATAAAACTTGATGTCTCACACCATGTCTCAGCAACTGATACGTCGAAGACAACGGATCAGTGTGCATAGCCTAAATGAGTTCCCACGCCCCGTGCGGCCGAAGTACCAGGAACCTGCTAAGCTGACTGTTCTCGGCCATGATTCATTGCCTCGGGGGTGCTCCCACTCATTCTGCGTTGCTGGACCACATAGTCAGCTTTCAAACGCCACCGCCGCGGCGGCCGTACGAATTCCTATCCGAGCCTCCGACTCAGAATAGCTGACACACGACGCGAGGAGGAGAATTGCCGGCTAAAATTAATCGTACTGTGAAGCGACCATATATCTGATGTTAGACACAAGCACGGCATCCTTTATCTCGTAATCATTTATAGCAATTCGCGTTTAGATTAATAATAATAATAGTAATAATAGTGACACGAAGGTCGCGGGATCGAATCCCGGCCGTGGAGGCTGCATATCGATGGAGGCGAAATGTTGAGGCCAGTGCGAAATGTTGAGGCCGTGGAGGCTGCATATCGATGGAGGCGAAATGTTGAGGCCAGTGCGATGTCAGTGCACGTTAAATAACCCCATGTGGTCGATATTTCCAGAGCCCTCCACTACGGCATCTCTCAAAATCAAATCGTGGTTGATTGATTTGATTTGTGGGGTTTAACGTCCCAAAACCAGTTCTGATTATGAGAGACGCCGTAGTGGAGGGCTCCGGAAATTTCGACCACCTGGGGTTCTTTTACGTGCACTGACATCGCACAGCACACGGGCCTCAACATTTCGCCTCCATCGAAATGCAGCCGCCGCGGCCGGGATTTGATCCCGCGACCCTCGGATCAGCAGCCGAGTGCCATAACCACTAGACCACCGTGGCGGGGCATCAAATCGTGGTTTTGGGACGTAAAACACCAATAATAATAATAATAATAATAATAATAATAATAATAATAATAATAATAATAATAATAATAATAATAATAATAGAACGCAGGAAGTGGTTCATTCGGTGTGCAAGAAGTCCGGCGTTGAATTTGATGTAAAGTCACGCCGCTCTAAGGGAAACCTTTGTATACGTCTCATCACTGACGTCACCGATGACGTCGTCACATGGACACATGACCTTTTGTACACCATTCGTGTTCACGCCGTGACGCCGGATTTTTCTACCGACAAGACATATAATGCTTTCCGTATACGCATGTAATACGCACTTCAGCTTGTCGCCTATGTTCTGCGCTTGAACAGAATCTGACATGGAGCGAATGAACGAGACACCGCTTCTGTTCTAAACGGCAGATAGCACAATTTAGCCAGCATGCAACACGTTTTAGTGTCATGTTGCTATGCTTATTTGTGTGGCTATTTATTTATTTATTTATTTATTTATTTATTTATTTATTTATTTATTTCGCGACATTACCCGCGGTTCAACGCGGGACTGCGTCGCTGGTTAGCGTGTTGTTTGATTGACGACGCGCCGTCGACGCCGCTATATACGAAATAGTCGTGCCCGTAACGGTCTCGTCGCCGGATACATCGAAACGCGATAATAAAACGGCCTTCCCTTAGGCCAACGGGACGCAGACGAAACACCAAACAACGTGCACCCATGAAACTCCCTCACACGTTTATACGTTGTCAAAAGCCTATAAGCTCTGCGATATACAGAGCAGCAGTGTTGCGTGCCCTGCTGGCCTTGCGACATTGGGCTCACGCACCTGTGTGGCAAGTCAGCTGTGACGAATCAACCTTCAAGCGCGTGCCCTCGCTGATTCGTGTCGGCCGCGCCGCTATGAGTCACAACGCACACATACAAGCGCTGCGTCCTCGGTGCGTGATTCGCGTAGGGCCCTCCGTAGTCCGGCGCACGGCCGACAGAGGTCGCGGCCGGCGCAGACAGCGTGACTGCGCGCCGCGTATGCCTGGCGAGTACGCTAATCAGATCGCTCGCGCGCTCAAGGAGGAAGCGTTAGCTCCAAAGCTTTCTATAAAACACAAGACAGAGACGAACTGCGCAAAATAAACAGGGACAAGGAAGACACACGCACAAGCGCAGACTAGCAACTGAAGATTCATTGAAGAAAAACACATATATAAAGAAGAGGATAAAGAAACCACGTGTGTGATTAGAGAATGGCGGTTAAATAATCAATCTCCAGTTGGTGAAACATAACCGATGGCCTAGCGACGCAATATTGCCATACTTGTGAATAAAAAACGCCTCAACTTGTGAATAAAAACGCCGTTTTTTATTCACAAGTATGGGAATATGTGCGTCGCTAGGCCATCGGTTATGTTTCACCAACTGGAGATTGATTATTTAACCGTCAATCTCTAATCATACACGTGGCTTTTTTTATCTTGTTCTTTATATATGTGTTTTTCTTCAATAAATCTTCAGTTGCTAGTCTGCGCTTGTGCCTGCGTCCTCCTTGTCCCTGTTTATATCGCGCAGTTCGTCTCTGCCATGGATTACCAACAGGCCCAGCGTTCAAACGTTCTAAGCTATAAAACACATGGCAACCCGCGTTGGTGACTTGGCAGACAACAGTTAGAAGCATAGCTGCCCTTCCTGACCAATCTCGATTCTTTGATTGGTCAGTCCTGTCTTGACAAGCAGAACTCGCATTCCGTATTGCATTTTACGGTATAGGCCCCAAGCTGGACCTGTCATGGCATCCATTACGCCCGCTTTTGAAATGCACGCAACTAGAATTCGTAAGCCGGGCCTTTTAAATGCTGACACAAATATGATCATTCTTCTTGCATGCCCGTACATCTGCGCATCACTGTTATCGGTTTGAGGCGATTTAAACACAGTGAGTTTACGGGTGTTTTATAGTATTTGTTTTCTGGTTCAGGTTTGTGAAGCTGGGAAAACGCAATGCCGCGATTTCGTTTTCTGATCTATTATTGTAAAGCCAGTGATGTCGTAAACCGAAATCCCGTTATTCAGCAGACCTCGTCGCGTTATGTCGACACATTTCATGCCCGTGTGACTGTACATTGTGTAAAGTAGTATGTGCAGCGAACATTGTCATGGTTGCTTTGTGTAGTGTTAGGTAACTTTGGGTAGCTTGAATTCAGCACTTATGTAATAGTTTCATTATTATTATTATTATTATTATTATTATTATTATTATTATTATTATTATTATTATTATTATTATTATTATTATTATTATTGTTGTTGTTGTTGTTGTTGTTGTTGTTGTTGTTGTTTGATCGTAATAACTTGAGCGAACACATCTTTGCTGCTTTAGTGTGGCATGGACTTCGCAATTATGCGCTTCGTTTCGCATTTCCCAATTTTTAAAATATGTATGAACTGAACTTTGGTGTTGTCATGCGCTCGACAATTTTTCTTTTTTTTAATGCGCACTCACTTTTAAGCCGACTCAACGCGAAATGCGTTCGTCCCTCCGTCACTTAAAGCGAATCGCTATAACTCAAACGTGGGAAAGAAAATAAGCAAACTACTTGGCAGTGCCGAGTTGCAATACTATGGCCCCGCACTCCGAAGTAAGTGTTTTACTTGTAATTGGTTATCCAGTCACCGTTTCTTCCTTAATGCGGTGCTTCAATTCCAAAATTACACACGAAAGGTCACATCATGCAGTGTTTCACGCGCAAGAGAGATATCATGCGGCGTATCCCATAGCATATGTACTTTTGCAATTTTTTTGGCCACTCTTAGAAGAGACTTAGGAAAGTGCTCCTTGGCCTGTCGAGCGTCAACTTCAACATGACGCACTACCGTGTCAAAATACTGTGCAGAGCCAATAGCGCAGTCACATATGAAAATCCATCCGTGTGTGTGTGTGTTTTATTTTGTTGTTCTTGGAGCTAGGTCTACTAATACAGATGACGCTCAACTAGCTAGGCCAACAGTGAGTAGTTCCAGGCTGCCAAAGGTTCCGGGTTCAAACCCCTGGTTCCGGGATTGATTACCAGCGCCTTCGCTTTCGTATCTACCTCTCGTCAAGAGACAGCTCAAGACTCCAAGGAATTTTCCCCTCACTCTCTACGGGTAAGAAAGCGGGCATATTGGAATTGGCAGCAAAAGGGGAAAACCGATCACACGTCAGCAGCCTGCGCAGAAAAAGAACCGTTGCGTGACATTTACGTGAGTGTTCCCCGTACTGTGACAACGGCGACCACACGCGGCTACATTTCGCTCTCTAATAGCCTTGACCCGAGAACCATTGCACTGAGTTGACCACAGTGCCTACGCCCCCTGCGATGCACTTCCTTTTAAGTGTCACGTTGACGTGTTAGCAGAGCGCTTCCATACGCTCCAAATGCCAGCGCTTCCCCAATGAATACGGTCGGGACTTGCTAGATGATACTCTTGCACTGCGGTCACCCGAGTCGTTTCCGGAGTTTTGTCGTGTAAGGCGCATGTCTCATCCTGTGTGCAAATGTTTCCTTCGGCATATCTTTCAAGCGACTGGTCAAGCGTCGGCTGATCCAGCGGGCACGTGGAGTGGCGCGAACCAATGGGGCCCTAAACTAAGGGCTCCACCCTACGAGGAAGATCCCTGTTTTAAATAAAAGTTTACTCTCTCTCTTCAAGAGACGCGACGCTTAAGTGTATTGGATGATAAAACATGACAAACCGACAGTGACTGAATCCAGCTGTCGCTGGCATATTTTCGCACGGCGGGAGATTTTCTCTCTTTTTTTTTTGTCGTACGACATCGACAAAGCTTGATTGATTGATTGATTGATTGATTGATTGATTGATTGATTGATTGATTGATTGTGGTTCGGTTAGGAAAGGACGCTAATTTCTGCAGCCCATGTAGGGAGCACGGCTAAGCGTCCGTGGGGGTAGGGAAAGGGAGTGAAAGAGATAGGGAGGAGAGAAAGGCCGTAGTGGAGGGCTCCGGAAATTTAGACCACCTGGGGTTCTTTAACGTGCACTGACAACGCACAGTACACGGGCCTCTGGCATTTTCGCCTCCATCGAAAATGCGACCGCCGCCGCGGCCGGGATCGCACCCAAAATACGCGGGTTCGATCCCGGCCGCGGCGGTCGCATTTTCGATGGAGGCGAAAATGCCAGAGGCCCGTGTACTGTGCGTTGTCAGTGCACGTTAAAGAACCCCAGGTGGTCTAAATTTCCGGAGCCCTCCACTACGGCCTTTCTCTCCTCCCTATCTCTTTCACTCCCTTTCCCCTACCCCCACGGACGCTTAGCCGTGCTCCCTACATGGGCTGCAGAAATTAGCGTCCTTTCCTAACCGAACCACAATCAATCAATCAATCAATCAATCAATCAAGCTTTGCCGATGTCGTACGACACACAAAAAAAAAAAAGAAAATCTTCCGCCGCGCGAAAATATGCCAGCGACAGCTGGATTCAGTCACTGTCGGTTTGTCATGTTTTATACGCATGAAAAAGTAGACGCGGCGCAAGGCGCGTACCCACAACATTCGCACGGTCGATGATGATGATGATGATTACGATGATCGACAAACGAAGAAGATATGGGCCCATCTTAGTCACATATATACCCTGGATATTCTACGAAAGAAAAAAAAAAAAGAAAGATGCATACACACGCCAAGCTTCACTTGCCCCCATTTTGTCTACAGGATCCTGATTTTGTTTCTGTTCTATTCCGTTTTGGTCCCTAGGCAGCCAGCTTGATCGAGGCTAAATTTTATCAAAACACCGCCAAATAGTCTTGCCACACATAGGTCCCCTTCCGAGACATTTTATGCGGTACATTCGAACGTCTTGATAACGAGATAATCAGTGCCTTTAAAATACCTCCTTAGACAAATCAGTTAGCCGTAATCGTAATGCACCATCACGCTCGCAATATAAACAAAGGAGGAACAAATCATTCGTTATAGAAGTGGTTTTGTTGTGGGGGCATTCGCTGTAAAAGCGTTCTATCATTTTTGTAAATCACCGCGCTCCTTTTATTTTATAGTCATTTTCTGTGCTTATTTCCCTTTTTTTTTTATGTCTAGCGGTTCTCTACATACAGTGTTAGTTTTCTTGCGCTTCATTGCAAACTTTGATGGCTTCTTCCTCCAATCTGCGCTCACGCTTCAGAGGTACACATATTCATACACTTTTGGCCACCGCCATTTTAAAGCGACGCTTTCCGTGGGCTGCTCTGCGGTCTGGGACGCGTTTTCCCCGCTGGATTTTTATTTTTCAACAGCAGCAGCGCAACGCTGGGCCTTTAAGACTAACTTGCCTATTGACTTTTCTAGCCCCTGCAAAACTAAGCCGTGCTCTCATATGTGCTACGGAATACGGCACCACCTCCTTCTTCGTAAGCTTGCTCTCACGTGTGAGATCCCGCTGATTTTAAAGGAAGCTTATCTCATATCACTCTCCACTTATCCCTACTTCCTCCATCACTCCCCTCCCTTCTTCTTGCACGGCCCCTCGGACTTTTCCAGGCCCTGCAAAACTTCCGATTTCAAGCTCACCGCTGCATATGTGAACGTTGTGAACGTCCCAAAGATGCCTTGCCGTTTTCAGACTTCAAAAGAAGCCGCGCGTTGCGTTTCTGTCGCCCTCTGATGACGAGTGGCGCAAGCAAGCGGTTCTTTTCCGAGTCCTTTCCGAGAGTGCGATCTCTCCGCTATTTACTCCGCCAGCCTTGTTCGTCCCTGCCACACCTTGATTCTCTTCTCTCGCCCACATCCTCCGCGGGGAGAAAGTTAAAAAATCTCCATTGCCTCTCATCCCGGGCGGGGCTTGTGACGTATTTTTGACGTCACGACCGATTGGGGCAGTGTCCGCCGGTTGGCGCGTGTGCGCCTGTGCGCGACCGTCCGCGGCGGCAAAGTCGCGCCGTCGCCGGCCGGTGAGGTTGTTGCAGCGCGACGCCACGCAACCAACGCAACTGCGGTGACTCATCGGCTGCTGTCGCAAACAGCGCGACTCAGAGCCACGGCGAACAGAACGCTCCCTGTCGTCGTGCCGCACGCATCGCTCGCGCGCTCCCCTGCCTCATGTGCCCTGGATAGATCTCGACTGTTCTCGAGCACTTCGTCCCGTCGTCGACGCCGTCGAAGAATTCACCGAGACGCACTCGAATACTTCCAACGCTGCTTTTGCTGACTGCACATTTTTTTTGCAACAGGTAAGGGAGACGTTCTTTATTTTTTTCTTTTCTCCTTCCCGCATTAATTTGCACCCCGATTCGAGCTCGGAGGACCCAGCCGAGCGTTCGCTCCCGAACAGTGATTTTGCGCGGTGGCGCGTAGTGAGACTTCGAGTGAGACCGACGACTGGTTGGCGATAGCTATAGGATTGGCGGTTCTCGGTGCGTCTTCAATTACTGTAGCTGCTATAGCTCCCATCCTGTTTCCGTTGTAGTGGCAATCGTTTCCGCGTCTCAACGGAGAAAGCCTTGATGCTGGTGTGGAATAAAGGGCCATCACCGGTTGCGTGCGAGTGGTGCGGCCTCATCCAGTGTTGGAGCGATCGCCCGCCGCACGCCAATTCCAAGGTTGTATTACTTATTTTTTAATTCTCGCGAAGTTGCCGTCCGGTTTAATTCATTCACGAGGGACCATCTGCGATGATCCGTCGGTGACATCATCTAATGCGCGCACTCCGATGGAAGGCAACCAGTTGTGTGGCTATACAATCACGGTGTGTACCGTGATTGTGCATTCTCGTATAGTTCTGCGTATACGGCAGGCTCTCCGTTTGCCCTGTCCCCGTCTTAGCGGTGATCGTGATGAAGTTGCGATGAACGCCACTCCAGGAAAGCTATCGACGCAACCAAATACGTAATTGCCACTGGTAGCGCCTCCAACAACATAGATCTACGCTCTACGTGTGACCCGAAGCGAACTGTTCCGCTCGTTAAGCGGGGCAGAGCTTAACGCGGTTTGGTTGTGGCGGAGCGCCGGTAGTGGCTTCAGTGAATGGAACCCCGGGTTGCTCGTGTGTCCCTGGGAAGTGGTGACTATGACTTCCTGGCGCAAGGCGCGGCGGTGAGCTCTCGAGGTGAAGTGGCGGATCGCACCCTTCTGTCGCAACGCAGGTGGTGATAGCGGAGCGCCGATTGACGACATCGTCGCCGGAATCAGTGAGGCGTGCCAAATGTGATAAGCGTTGCGCGGTCTGTTTAATTATTCGGATAACGAAGGAAGTTGAGTGCATTAAGTAGACTGAGACCGTTTACTACGAAGTTGGATCTGATTGCGCGCTAGTTGCTTTGGGAGGGGGCCACGAAATGAGCATTATCATGCAATCGAGCTTATCCTGTGTACTCATGACTGTGCCTTTGTTTTGCTGTTAACATTGTTTCTAGAGAACACATCTGCTATAATCTCTCAGTGAGATTGTAGTATCTCTAAACCAATGAAGAATAAATAAATTTGACGATAGGCGCGGCCACATGCTTCGATTTATCATGTGTTAACAGCGTGGATGACTGGTGTATGACTTTTAAACTTTGCTGCTCCTTTGACATTTCTAAGAAGCGAGATCATACAAATATACTGACGTTTATTCGTGAATGTACCGATACTTTAAAAGAGATACCGTTAAATAGTGAACTAATCTCTACAAGACCACGACCTGTGACGTCAGGGAGAAAATGGAGGAAAGTAGGGCCGTAAATCTCACCTTCGATCGCGATTTAGTTCACTGTTAGCTGATGAGGCCAGTGACCTCATCAGCTGAGTCAAATACGAACAAATTTCGTTAAGTATGCTGACGCTAACGCGTTTGTACATTTGGAGCGGCTGCTTTGAGTGGTGAAGTCTTTCGGTGCCACCAACACTGTCATGATTTTAATAACTGTATCTTTTTACCCGCGTTAGCGCGAGGAATTTTAAGGCCCCTATACAGCCACGCACCATATCATTGTTCACATCTCTTGTCTTCTGAAATGGCGCTCTTTGGCCATCAATTGGCCCTTGCGCCATAAAACAGCACACATCATCATCATCAACAAAACTTCCATCACTGCAAGATACAGGATGAATTCAAGTGTCTCTTGAACCAGGTACTTTTTAAGTGTGAAGGAATTCGTTTATTGAAAAATTGCTGAAACGGGATCACGACTCGCACCTACGGAGAGTCTCGACAAAACACCTCACCAACGGCCTAGCATATTATGTTCAAGTACGTTCGAGACGACCTTGCCGTTGGCTGCAGTGCAGGCTGCGGAAACGAGTTTGCATGCATACTCGGTTTGTGGCCGCTCGCGTCAGGGTCGAGTCTGCTGGGTAATTATGAGGCAGCGTCACTTTTTCTTAGCACTGCTTCGGCCTGTAATGCCGTACTGTACGATTAACGATCGTTATCTCATAAGAGTGATTAACGGAAACTTAACGCATTGCGTCTGAGTATAGCACGTTTCATGTGGACTGTAGTAGGGGATTTCAGCTGGGGACAGTAAGAAAATTAACGACAAATAAATGATGTGTTACTTTAGTTGCAGCTTTGCTAACTAAGTGTACTTCTGAAGCCCAGGAACTAAGGTGAAGTTTTAATTTTGCTCGATTTGAAACTGTTTGGACATTACAGAGTTTGAAGGGTCACTATAAGCGGCTTACTGAATCAGTCTAGACTGATTAATTTTTGACAACGCTGTTGTAGCTACTTTCTCGAAGAGAGGTGCATTGTTAACAGGCAAAATGAAGGCCTAAGTATCGTTCTTGAATTTCGCGCGAGTATCCCAGCATGCAAGAGTGTGACATTACGGATTTCAAGGGTTTTTTTTTTTTTTTTTCGTATTTGGCCGTATCGTTCCGATAAACATGTCTGACACTTGTAATGTTAAGTCCCCGTGACTCGCTTATAAAACCAACGTAGGTGACTTCTGCCTACAGAGTCGCGTATGGAACCTAGCATGCGGCCGTCAATTATTGTGACGTCACAGCATGCCGATGCATGCATATGCCTGGAGCCGCTGCCTGTGCTTTCGTATTGCGCATTTTCTGGTTTACAAGCGACATGTCACAGCACGAGCATTTTTTTCTGGTGGTATAAAAGGATAATTCGCTAATGCGAGTAATTTTCTTTGTCTTGTAGAGATCTTTTTTGTTGTTGGTGGTGGTCGTGGTGTCCCTGTTTTGCTTTGTCGCGTAGAAGACTCCATCAATTTAAAAGAAAGTTTTTAAAATGTGTTTAGCCGCTGTAGGTGTGTAGTGGTGAAGGCGTGCAAGTGGCTGGGCTGTTGTAATTTGGCCTCCATTAGAATGCGATGCGCGCAGTTTTGTAATAATAATAGCAATAGTTGTAGTTCGCTTGCAGTTTTGTAATAATAATAGCAATAGTTGTAGTTGTAGTTGCAGCCCTTGTTGGGGGCACGGCTCAGCGTCGGTGTGGGGGGGGGGGGGGGGCATGGGAAAGGGACCGAAAGAGATAGGTGAACGCCGTAGTGTGGAGGGCTTCGGAAATTTTGACCACCTAAGATTCTACAACGTGCACCAACAACGTACAGTACACGGTCCTCTGGCATTTTGCACCTCCAGCGAAACTGCTACCGCCGCAGCCGGGTTTGAACGTCGCGTCTCTCGCGTCCGCGGTTAAACAGCGCGTGGTGACTAAAATTTACGGTCTGAGACCGCTCGCGGCACTCTCGCTAAATTGTACGCAATAGCCCTTTAGAAACCTTGTTGCTGTTTATCGCCACGTAAAAGAAAGCGGCGCTTCTGAGTCATCCGCTCCGTGCAGTCTCGTGGTCACGTTTCCATCACACGCAGCGGCGGCGTGCCCTCCCTTCTCACCCCGGCGACACGCTTTTGCGCAACCTTTCGACGTCCGCCCTCCATAGAATATTGTTCCGTGCAGTATAGTTGAGCCGATGCCGCGCGCGAGGACCGGCAAACTGAAGACAGGAAGCTGGAAACGGCGTCAAAACACGGCGCGGCATACAGAGGAAACCGACAGTATGGTGGCTAGTCACCATACCGACAGTTCTGCACCATAGTTCTGCTTCGTTTCGCCTGCTTTGGCGCCGTTTTCCATTTTCGAACCCCAACGATCGACACAGCTGCTGCGACAGTGCATAGTTCGGTGCAGCAGAGCCAAGCAAAGTCGACACCTTGTGCGCTACGCGTCTGGCGTTTGTTCGGTTTTGCGAAAGTTTCTTTTCTCCCCCACGCAATTGGCCAGTGAGGCCATCGAGCACAGCTGGCCTTTGGCGAAGGGCAAGATCCGAACGTTCGAAAAACCGAAAGTTTACAAGCTTCCGCTGCTGCATGCAGTGGGAAGTGCTGCAGAGGAAGGCTTGATCGAACGCGTCATTCGACAAGATTTGCTTGGCCTCCTGTGGTGTATAGTATCGGTGTCCGTGGGTGGCTGCACGAAACTGTTCAGACAATGTAAGCGTGAAAGCGTCTTCGTTGACGCCGTGACGTCCAGCGGCCAGTGGCACCGGAGGCGGGGGAAGCCGGCATCGAACATAACCTAGTCGTTTCCCCAAGGCGCACACGATCGAGGCAGACGTAACATTGCTCCATCAGGTGTCGTCGACCCCCAGGTGTGTGTGTGTGTGGTGTAACTCTTCGAATCGGTGTCGCACACGCAAAGCGGTCAGTCAGTCACCGACCCCGCGGTGTCAGCGGCTTAACTGTCACGCTCAACGGCTTGAAAGCAGCAGGAACGTTGGCGGCGGCCGCCCCTCGCGAGAGGACAACGCGAATTCGCTTATGCATGCACTGTGCACGCCGTGTAGTGTGAGTGTGGTGTGCTTACGAGACAGTCACGGCGCGACGTCGGGTTAGAAGTATACGTGCTGCCCCGTTTCGTCAGCGAGTGCGTTGTTGTTGTCCGGTGTCGCAAGACAATTGCGACGGCGAGGCTCGGCATGCAAATGGAAGTAAGTACCGTGTTGAGCATTAAGTAGTGACGCGTGCTAGTTGAAGCTAATTGGAGCTTCATTTGACTAGCTCTATAAGAGCTAGACACTGATATAAGAGACAGCTCGGTACAAGAGACATCATTTCCTCACATGGTTGGCTGTCCAATGGGTCCTGTCTCTCGCATTATTATTTGGACCTCTTTTGTAACAGTCAGGCACCCGAGGTCAGTTGCTAATAAAGGACAAGACATCCTTAAGTTTGATCAGTGGTCTTGCTTGGAACAGATACTGCAATTCTAAATGCAGCACTGTTACCTGCTAACTGCTGTTAATTCATTATAGACTCAAAGGGGAATGATAACCAAGTAATGCGAGAACGTTGTGGCGGAGAAAACGTGGATTGCGCTTCGAGTGGCATGGTCCACCCGGCAAATCAGACGTAAATGGGATCCCTCCGCAATACAGGCTGCAGTCTTCTTCCGTGCTCGGTCTAGCTGTAGTGTGAGCATAATGAAATAAGGGTTGATCAGAAATTAAAAACATATGGCACCATGCTAATATAACGAGACCGTTCATATGCCTATAAGGGGCATATGTATATATATATATATATATATATATATATATATATATATATATATATATATATGAAATACTGCACGACCACAGCTCAAAACAAAGAGCAAGACGGCATCTGGAGCGTTGGATGATTCACGACTGCATGACTTGACCGCATAGTCCCTTGTTATCCGACTTATCATTTGATATGAACACACACGTGCACAGAGGACAAAGAGATAATGGCGACGTGAGCAGGTCGGCAGCTGCTAGAGAAGTGTGACAGAGAGTGTAACAAGGAGCCTGGTTTCTTTGGTATAGTAACTTGTTTCAGCTCCGGCTTTCTGTAAATTACGGGCATTGATGATCGCCGTTACGTGCGCACTTGAAACGTTCGCGGTCCGCAGAATCGATCGGTGTGCGACCTTCTTTTTTTTATTTTTTTAAATCTTTGAGTGAGCTAGTTCCTCGAGGAACCGGAAGAGCCTTAGCTGGTGTACCGCCACTCTTTTTTTAGTTTTTTCTTACTTCCTTTCCCACGGCCGGGTGGGAACGCCACTCCAGCTTCCGCCCGTCAGTCGTCCTCTCGGCCTGACGTCGACTTCTTCGTCTTCGTCGGGCGCGACTTTTTTCGAAGGAGGCAACGGTATATAGCGGGACGGGTGCCTTCACCTGAATCGCGAGGCTCTCCGCCGCCGCCGCTTCTCATCCGGGAATGATGCCGTTTTGGGAGGCGGCTCTGACTCAGCAGCTGCAAAATCCCTGGCCCGGCTCCAAGGTCCGCCACCAGGTGTCTCATGTCGCTGCCACCGCGCGGCGTGCCAGCCACCCCTCCCGAGCTAGCGGCGCATAGCGCTAATTGTGAGCGCCTGATGTAGTGCCCCAGGAATGCGTCCCTCGACACCACCACCGCCGCTGCCGCCTCGGTCGGACGCCGTGGTGGCGATTGGTGGACGCGTCCTTCCTTATATACCGTCCAAGGGATGGCTCCTTCCGCGCACGAAAGTTCCGCAGAGCCGGTCCTTCGGCATTTAAAAGCACACTAGCTGGAGATAGTGAAATAGAAACGCAGCTGCTACCCCCAGCGAAGCTCTACAGGAGTGGGAGAGGGTAAGCACTTAAGGGAGACTGTCCAAGCACTCCTCACCGAGTACTATATTGTAACACAAACTCCTTCTGGAGATCTTGTTCCTAATGTGTGCAACTGCATGCACGCGAAAATTCTTTTTTTTTTTTTCCTTTTCGTTCACGTTTGCTGTTCCGATAACCTTATCTCTGTCGACTGTGCAAGAGGGCGAAGTCAATTTTTGCAGCGATAGAGCAACGATTGGCATTGTGGGAAAACAACAAAAGCTGGACTGGACCAGAAAGGAGGGGGGTGTATCAGTCTTGGGAGCGTGCACAGACATGCTGCACCGTCCATATTTTCCTCTGCGCTGTAACCGATGCCCTTCTCACCTTTGTGTTCGCGTGACGCTGTCTGGCGCATGTCAGTGTACATGGGCAGTTCTGAGAGGTCCATGACCACGTTGCCGGTTGTCTCAGTCGAATTTCGATATAGCGGATCCGGATATAACGAAGTATCTCTTATAACGAACAAATAAGACAGCGCTGCCGTTGAAACAGTGTTACGATTGTACATTTATAACAAATGTACAACGAAGCTATGCTATAGTGTCAAGTTGAACTCGACGTAACGAGTTCGGAGTGTCTCTTATATATCCATAGCATCCATTGCATTGCGTTGATATCCATTGCATTTGCGTGATATGTAAGCACGGGCTCACTTCCCTTTGTTTCCGTATCGTCGCAGATATGTCTTGCGGAGCGTCGCTAGCGTTGGACTCCCGGCCGCGCCTGCAGTTGCAGCTGCCGTCGTCGCCGGCGGGCGCAGCGACGACTGCGCCGCGTCGGCGCCGCTCCTGGTGCAGCGCCGTGCGTCTGGTGACGCCCGGCGAACTGGTCGACTCGTGGCAGCGCCGCCGGCGGCTCCTTCTCGTCGACTGCCGGCCCTTCCTGAGCTTTAACGCCGGCCGCATCCGGTCGGCCGTGAACGTCAACTGCGGAGACCGCATCACGCGCCGCCGGCTGCAGCAGGGCCGGCTCGCCCTGTGGGACCTGGTAGCCTGCAAGCAGGCCCGCGATGACCTGCGCCACGCTCGCGACATCGTCGTGTACGACGACTGCACCGGCGACCTGGAGTCGCCGCAGCCGAGCTCGTCGCTGGCGCTCGTGCTCGCTGTGCTCTGCCAGAACGGCGCCACGCCGGCCGTGCTTAAAGGTGAGCAACCTTCTGCGTTCTGTTCCAGTGGGTCTCAAGAGACTCAACTTTGATTACGAGCCGCTATCACGGAATTTAGTCCCGCAAGGGTCGGGACAGTGAAAAACATAGGAGCGGGGAGAGGGGGGTTCATTGATTTTTTTTGGGGGGGGAGGGGGGGTTCATGTCCTAAAAACCACGATGTGATTATGAGAGACACGTATAGTGTAGGGCTTCGGAAATTTCGACCACCTTTCGACCATGGGGCCTGGAGTTCTTTAACGTGCACGGGCCTCAACATTTCGCTTCATCGAGAGAGAGAGAGAGAGAGGGTGTTGAGTTTAAAAAATATGAGCTAAGATTTCATGGCGTTAGAAAGAAGACCTTTCTTATACCCTACATGTATGGTCATTGCTGAAGCTGCTGAATGATGATTTAGCTTCATGATTCGAGACACATATCGATACTGATCTGCAGAATGACTTTAAGCTGGACGCCGAATGGGACGAAGCCGGCCGTGGGTGAATTGGGTCGCTAGCCAAAGGTTTGGCGACCGCGTGTTTGATGTCACTGTTTTATTGAATCGCTCCATCAATCTTGAAACGTTTTACGTGTATATGCACTGCGCTCACGGAACGAAACGCTACAATTAAGGGCTAAGTGACACGCATATTCTGACTCCCGCCGTGTGTCTTCTCTTTGTGTTACATCGGCGTATGCACGTCTGTAGTGCGTTTTGTGTTCTGCGAAGTATATGCGCATTTGAGTCAGCAACTTCCTTGCAGACAGTGGTGGTCGGTTCGTACTGAATAAGTACTGCCCAAGACACGTGCGCCCCTTCCTGTCTTGTCGTCAAGCCTTTTGGTATCTTCCTAAGTGTATCTTCCGAAGTGGGCGGTCCTTGTTTTCCCTTATGATCACCGACGCCATCGGAAAGTGGCTTCAGCGCAGCGCCCCGCCACCAAGGGCCGTCGAAGCCCGGGAAAGGGAGAGAGAAGCTAGTGTTCAGTGAGCGTGGCCTCCGAGGTCGTCGCAACGGTGCGATCTCGGAGGCTACACTGGCGGCAGTTTCTTTTTTCTTTCTTCAGCAGTCGAGCGTTGCGCAGCAGCCGGGCGATTGCATGGCGAACGTAATGAAGGCCGAATTCTCTCCGAGACCGACCATCGTCGCGAACACACACACAACAGGCGCACAACACGAAACGAGTAGCTCGAGGCCGCTTGAAACCGGCTCTCGCACCGTGTCCGGTTCCGCCGTTCACCTTCAAAGGACGCGGCCTCCCAAGGACGGCTACAAATGTAGCCAGCCACCGCCGCCGCTGAGTCACAGTCAGCCCTCCGGCCCTTGGCCCCGGCGACGTCGGACAGTAGTCACGGGACTTCCCCGTCGGGTCGCCAGCACCTGGCCGTTATGACCGCTGTGTGTATACCACGTAAGAACACGCGTGCGCGTTATGTGCTTCGGAAGAAGCGCTTTCTTTTCTGCCCAGAGCAGGAAAAACCATCGGGTGGTCGCCGCCGCCGTCGGCCATCTTGGAACGCTGCCAGTTTCGGTCGCTTCTTCTCGCGGGGTCTCACCACCGCGTCGCGACGGGCGCTCTCGCCTGAATCACGTCTCGGAACAACCAGCAGCTTCACCTCAGTCTGCGCGGTGCGCGCACCGCGTTGCTGAGTCACTGCGGCTGGGAGCGTCTCAATCCATCGGCTTTATTCTATAAGAAGACCCGTGGAGGACGTGCGTCTTTTCTCGGGGGTTCCCTGTTTCAGTGTGGGTGGGTGCATTACTTGGTCAGCGGTTGATGTGAGCAGGAGTAGATATCTATACAACACCCCCAGGTGGATCCCCCCACCCCGGAGTTTTCCAGCTAACCAAAAAACTCCTTTTCCGCGACAGGGAGCCCTTTAAGCTATCGCGCCAAAATGAGAAGAATGACACTGTTAGAAGAGGAGTCCTTGCAGGAGTAAATAACAGTGCATCGAAGAAATGTAACAGGGTATCAAGAAAGAAAATATATTTGGTGATGTACAATAGATCACAATAAAAAGAGCACCATATTGTAGAGAAGGACAAGGCTATATGACCAGAACAGGTCGCTGCCTCATTCCAAAGGGGATAGCAGTAAAGATAATCACCGTAGTCAATACCACCATCATCATCTACGAGCATGAGCAGGTCGCCTGCCCGGCGCTGCAGAACTTTAATTGAGGTTGCAGTTTGGACACACGCCCGCGTGCATTCCAGTGGGAGCAGAACAGGAGAGAGAGAGAAAAAAAGAACGATCGCGATCCTGCATGACAAGAACCATTATTCCCTTCGCTGTGCCACACCTCGAATATTCATGGTCGACAACGTGCAACTGGCACTAACCAGTGGCAGTTCCTCTGAGGTACGACTGCCGTATGTAAAACGGCGCAATGGGAGCAGCGCTAATTACTGGGTGCCGCCTTGCCCGGCAAAAAAAGCAAAAAGCAGAATAAGTAAGGAAGCGGTGCAAAGGGGCCGCAATAATCAGAACTGACTCTGAAAGCTCCTTTACGACTTGGTTGAGTTTCCCACAGAGAAGGAAATATGGCGACGCGGGTGACGTCACGACCACCCCGCCATGTTCCGCGCGACGTACGTTTCGGTTTCGGTATTGTTTCGGTTCATGCGACCTTGCTGTGTACGTTCATGTACAGCATGAACTGCCAGGCCGTAAAGCGGTAAGGGGTGTCCCTGTCAGTAAAACGATTCAGTAGACTACATTGTAAAGCGACAGAGCAATTTGACTGTTCACTCAAGCAAATACTGTTACACATGCACGTGACGGTCGACCGCAAAAGTCCGCGCTAGGGACCAGCCCCCATTGTCTTCAAGAGAGTCGTTTGCAGAAGCAAGGAACACCCTGGTAGAGGTACCTATTGAACCGGATTGCATCCACTGCAGTATGTTGTCGGCTCATTTGTTGCTCAGATAGAGAGAGAGAGAGAAAGAAATGTAAAGGAAGAACAAGAGGGGGGGGGGGGGGTAACCAGAGCATATCGCTGGCTTGCCACCGTGCAATGGGGAAGGGAAGTGGGGGTATAAAAGAGGGAAAGAAGAGATTTTGGCGACACATCAATGTCACTCGTCAGAGCACAGTGACAAACTGTCACCACGTCCTCTTTCTTGGAGAAATGCCCTGACAGCGACTCGTGCTGAAGGCTTTGTGGGCCAGTGCCGTAGGATCTTGTCTGTTGGCAAGCTTTTGTGTAAAAGTGACGGACCTCTACACTTCTACAGTATCACTGTGTTTGTGGATCAGCACCAGAAGGTATAAATTTACTAATCGGGGGACAACATGGGCTTCTTGAGGGGTTAAACGACGGTTGGCTGTGGTGTCCAGCTGATAAGGAAGCGATGTGTAGACAATAGGCCGTTGGCGCTGAAGACAAGGTCGTACCCATTGTTTTGCCGCGGCTCACCTTTATTTTTCCTGTACGTCCTGTTGCACAAGCCATGCGCTTGCGTAACAAGGGAAGACCGCTCTCCGGGCGATTGACGCCGCTGTGCATGGATTGCATGTGCCGCAAGACTGTATACAGTAGTGACTTTCTTTCCTTTTTTTTTTCTTTTCGATGTGATTGCGTAAATCGCGGTGTATCTAGTGTACCTGTCACCAAGTAAGGGTAGTTTAGATTAAAATATGGTAGGCAACCTGACTGTTGGATTGATATTTGAATGAAGAGCAATGTTGCTGATGCAACAATGGATATAGAGCGAACAGTGACTGCCACCAGCCAAAGTTAGCCGCTTTCAGCCTTCGCCTGTCTAGTTAGCCATCGCTTCTATAGTATGCTGGCAAATACGGTAGTCGAACGAGGAATTGTCGTGGACATTAAAATCCGGCTTTCCTTGCGGAGAAGTGATTGGGAGAGGCATCGGGGAGGCATTATTTTCAAAATAGCGCCTCGGGGGCCATCAGAGTTCTTGGTGTCTATCGTAGCACACATACGGTCAGCTCAGCGAGGCTTAATTATTACACCGCGTCTAACTATATCCTTCGAAAACATTCCACGAAGTCTTGCTTCCGTGTGCCTTATTCGCCCAGCCCTGCAGGTACAGACCCTATCAAACATGATTAATAGTTTTTGATCTGTGCACAACAGGCGTAGGTGATTCCCATTGATGCTGAAATTGATTGATTGATAAATGGCCACCTCCGACCTAGAACATACTTGCAATAACATGGCCTTCAGTGGCTGAGTTATGCCGGGGGTGTACGGCTGACCCATCTGTTCGTCAGGGTGCTGATGTCACGCAACAAAATTATTTTTTTCTTTTTCTTTATCACGCGACCAAGAGCAGGGAAAGGGGGGTTGGGGGATAATTGCAACTAACACGGCTTCTCGTCATCGGCAAAGATTAAAAAGCTCCGTGTGTCCCATAACCACCGACCGGCGGACCGCGCGAGCGGTGAGTGTACAAACCCTGGCGTATGGCTGACGTGTTTGCACGCGGTCACGTGACGCACCGAATCAACCGTCCCCGGTGAAGATGCGGGGTGTGCTTCGTTCGCTGCCTGTCGCGCGCGCGCGAAGTCGTGAGTCAAACTCGCGGTGAGCGCGATGACGCTGCGATGAATCACGGACCGAGAAGCGACGTTTCGGTTGCCCCGCACCGCTCTTCTTCTCCTCCCCCACCCTTGCAACTCACTCATTCGTTGTCCCCCTGATGGAGGCGATCAATGGAGCGTATTAGTCACACACGCGCGCGAGATTCGAACGCCAGTATAGCTTTGCTTCTTGCAGCTGGCCGGGGCCGCATGCGGGCGTGAGCACCGCGGCTGCGGCGGTCACTCGTGCGACCCAGCGCACATGGCGATGATGAGTGAGTTGCGACAAATTCACGGTCGCTATCGAGTGTTATAGGTACAACAGCAAGGTGACAAAGTTAATTGCGGATGTTACTGGCAGAGGCACCGATATATATCAGGTGCTGTATTGGATAATGTCGCATTCTGCCATCATACAGGATACGACTATGTGCAGAATAGTGTAGTGTCCACCAGCAGGTGGCGTAAGCGAATGATGATGATGATGCACTTATCTTTTTGTTGTTTTTTCGTAAAGCGATCTGGGAACTGTATACGTGAAACGTCAATTCATCAGGTTGTTTATTCTAGTGTTACTAAATATATGGCTTCTGTTGGGAGCCAAATAGACATTATTTCTGAACAAGTTTTCATATACGTGCGACCCCCCTTCCCCTTTGCCGCTTTCCTTAAAAATAGTCATTCAACGTATAGCGCGTTAACAAAACATAGATCAAATTTCACACGTGGCAGTGCCAATGATGCTTCCACTGTCTTTCGTCCGGTGTACCTTTCATGAAGTGACCCATTCGAACAAGAAGCGCATTTATAACAATCGTGCTCGTGTCTCGTGTGTCCGCAGGTGGCTTTCGCGAGTTCCAGCGGCAGTTCGCCGACGAGTGCACAAGCAGCGCCGTGCCGCCGCCGTGCCACGAGGGCTCCGAATCCACGACGGTGCACGACGTGTGCCAATGGCCCGCCACCCGAGTCCTCCCGTTCCTGGTGCTCGGCAACGAGAGGGACGCCCGCGACGCCGAGCTGCTTCAGAGGCTGGGCGTCGGTTACGTGCTGCACGTGACGCCGGCCCTGCAGCAACCTGTGCCTCCCACCGACACGGCCGTACAGCAAGACCACTGTCCAGGACTGCGGTGCAAGCGGCTGCCGGCGTCGGACAGCTGCCATCAGAACCTGAAGCAGTTCTTCGACGACGCCTTCCAGTTCCTAGGTACGGCTCAGTTCCTGCCTTCCCGTTCCTAGGGCACGGCTCAGTTTTTCTGCATTTGCTTACCACGCTGCGTGTTCTGGCGCTATTGCGTGAGAAAACTCTGCCGCACGGTGCCTGCAGCGCCAATAGTTCTAGGAGTCATGTCGCGCTGAAGCAAAGCATAGATAAGCCGCGTAATGTGGGTGACGCTCTATCTGCTGATTATTAATCTCGACTGGCTGGCCTTACGCAACCTGAACTAGATGGGCGACGCCTTTCGTACGCCCGCTCACATCGTCATGCGAATGGTTGTCAAACCAGTTTCCATTGATCTGAATATCACGAACGCACCTACACGTTTGCGAACACGTTTGCGAACTTTGCGAGTTTCGGGGATTTCTGTTTGTTTGTTTCTTTGTTTGTTTACTTCGCTACAACGGGCCGCGATGCTAGACAAAGGCATCTTAACCCCCCTCCCCTCCCATGGAATTGGTTAATACATCTGCGCGTTTTTCTTGGCCATCCTTTCATATGGCAAGTGCATATTTACGAGAAATTGTTAAATAAATTCAACGTTTCGATACGGGGACTTGCGATTATCAAGGTTCCTTAACAGCGTTTAGACATTTAAAAGACATCTGTAACGTCACTTCGATCATGAAGCGATGGAGTTAATGGGTTTCTTATACGCTAAACTTGTTGTGAACAGTTGAAAACACATTGTAAGCAAATGGAGAGAGGCACTACAGTGCGATCCCTGTTAATGACAGGATGTCTTCCTGTGTTTATGTTTCGATGTGTTCGTGCGTTGCATACAGCAAAATCACGGTTCCGATGTTCACTACTGCTAGGGCACAGTTGCTCTCGGAGAGCTGCATGTATTACGGCGGCCGCTTACCTTTCCGTATACTCGCAGTATATCTTCTCATGGGGGGTTATTCACTTTGTACACTTTATTATACATCCCTATTATCCACTCACAAGCACCCGTTGGGGATGACTGTGTCATCCGTCCCGCACACGCACCCCGATGGAGCGCGAGCGTAGCGACTACCTCATACGAGAGAGGGTGTATCACGTGTGTGACGCATGCGCAGATGGTCGCACGCTCCGAACGCTGGGAATCCGCTCCTCGATCGCGCTGACATCATCGTCCGAGTCCTCTGCCCGGATCGCACCAGCATGATCGCGGGTCCGAGCCCGCAGTGCAACTGTTGACACCCTCTCACCCGCCTCGTCACCGAGTGGCATATTCCCCCGTTCGTGTGTGTGAGTGTAGGGACGACGAAGAAGAAGGGTGTGACTCAGTGCGCGCCTGGGGTTCGCGCAGTCCACACAGCTGCCCTGACTGGCCATTGTTAGCGGCCCTATACCTGGCCGTGCGTCACCAGTGCGCGCGCGCGCGCGGCGAGAACACGTGGCCCGCGCCAGCGTGCCATGACGTCACGAGGGGGTTCGGCAGTGACGTCACCGGGTGCGAACCGCGCGCTTTTGAAAAGCGCCGAACCCGCGGCGGTTCTGCCGTGAGGGGTGCAAGCCCCGACGGGTCTTCTCGTAGTGACGGTTGGTTCGTTGCGTGAATCACACCGATGCGTTGACAGCGCGATAGACAAGAGGGGGAGGGGAGCGTACGTGGAACGGGATTGTTACCCGTGCGTAGTACGCTTTGGTGGCTGTTGTATAACGTTTTAACGTGATTTGCTTCTTACGTGGCCTTGGGTGGCGCGATGGAGCGCTGACGGCAGTGAGAACGTCCGTCCGATGCTTGACGCGCGCGAGCGGGGCGAGCGGGGAAAAAGCCAAGAGAGGGAAGAGGGGGGAGGTGCAGGTCATGCGAGCTGTGACGCATTTGCAGATGCGTACGAACATACGCTTCTCGTCGTCTGACCAGCGGCACATACGTGACGTTATCGCGAAAGGACGCGACGCGCTGGGCTAGTTACTTCGTCTTAGAAGGCGTGGGAACGGATGGGGAACGGAGGGGAAGCCGGCGGTTACGGAGACGCGTTCTTTGGGGTCTCTCCCACTTGTCTGCGGGCCGCTCTTTTTATTTTTTTTGGTTCACGCCCGTTCCAGGATGATGTCATCAGTCCGAGCTAAGCTATTGTGGCTGCGATTATCGCAACAGTGAATCAGACGGTGCGCTGCATTTTTCGGCATGTGCAGAAATTATTGACCCTATATAGTGAAGAAAAAAAAAACGAAAAAGAAACAGTGTACCGGAAAGTAAAGTACGCTGGTCATTGCCACGCCTTAACTACTATTCCGACTTCATCGACATTTCTTTAGCGAGTTGGGCCATCTTGCATGTCACCTCACGCGTGATTGTGTCTCTTTACTCTATAGCACTTTTCGCAATTGAGGATCGTGATTTACCCGAGGATTACTCTATATCGGATATGTATTCACAGTAAAAAAAAAACACAACAAAAAAGGAAACCCTCATAGCGAGACATCCTACGCCGTAGCGCCCTTTCTTGGCACGGTCCTCTGCCAATCCGTTAGGAAACGCCGTAAACATATCGCCGCAGAGCACGGGCACGTGACAAGGAAGAGTCTTCATGTCGTAATAACGTGCGTTCTTTTTTTTCTCTTCCTTTTTTTTTAACAGATACATCTTATAGCTTCGCATGTCTTCGCTGCCTTCGTCAAACTTGCGACCTCGCTCGTCTTTAGTGTTTTTTTTTTTTTTTTTGTCAAGAAGGGAACTAATAGATACGATACACTACGCGCAGCGTGTCTGCTTCGAAGGACTTCCGGGAACCGAACGCGTTCGCTCGTCGCGTCATGCGACCACGCACGTCAGGGCACGTGGGACAAACTGTTGCCGCGGAGACCAGAGGGGTTTTTGCGCTATTTGGACATTAAGCAACTTGAGGCAAGATTTCCTCGCACGCTGTATCTGCAGGTTCGGGGGAAGCGGGACTGACTCGCACTGACAGAAAAGGTACCGATTAGTTAAGTGCATCACGTCACCCACCATGACCTCAGCTAACCTGTTCCATTAATGGCGACCGCACGAACTTATCACAAAGCTGCATTTCGTGGAAGTTGCGTGCAACATATATGTCAATAGTGTACGGGCGAAAGTCAACTTTTGAAGAGGTGTTCGAATCAACACGGCCTGATATACCCCTCCACCTCTTTTTCTTTTTCCTTTGGATAATTGGCTCCCCCCCAAAGTTCACCTTTTGGAAACATTTCTCTTCATTTTCTTCTATTTTACAATTGGCTTTAAGCTCGACATACCTTCGGGTGGTGCGAGCTACCTCCACATTATTTAAATGTTTGTTTTCGATCACAGGGGGACAAATTCAACACACACACACGGATTATTTGAGCGCATTTTAAAAAAGATTCATTGTGTGAGATTTTTGTGGTCTGTTTCTTTACTTTGTAAACTTCAACCAACTTTATGAATTCGGTAACGCTTGCGTAATGAGGTTGTGCGTAGCACTGCTTTGTTATTATTATCTATTTATTCTATTATAGTTTTAATGAACAACTTTGTACACCCGCTCGTCAAGCACACGGTGCTTTCTATCAATTTCATTCACATTACCTCACCCACTAGTATGATTCACCGTGCGATATCGCGACGTACGTATTATTAACATTCCAGTTCCGGAGTTTACATCCAGCGGGCTCATACATAAACCGCAAGTCACCGTGTTTTTGTTAGAACTTTCTTAATTACTCATACGATTCCGCTTACGATCTGCGACGTATTGCCGACGCCTTTCTATAACACTATAGAGTTTCGCGTGGAGCAGTAATCACGCGGGCGCATGCAACGATTTGACCATCTTCGAGGCGTTGATGATGCGCGTTTGCCACCGGCCCGGCCAAGTCAAATTCCGCGAACATTCGAATCCGGCCCTCGTGCAGGGGATTTCCCGCGACAGCTCGCGTCAAAAGAAAAAGAACATCGCGACTCTCTTCTGATGAACCCAGCAGCGCGCGCGCTGCAACCGGAAACCAGCGACGTCAGTTCGCACGATGCAAACAATATTGCCAGGCGCGTCCGGTTTCTTCCGCGAGACGCAAATGCTTCGCCCGTCGCGGTCGGCAAACAAAGGAAGGCGGCTTGGAACGCGCAAGCCGCCCGCGCTTACGCGCCGTTCGAAACGGGCGACCGAACTTCGAACCGAGTTTTATCAGTCGAGGACCTTACAGAGGCACTTAAAAGGGATACTAGGCTTAAAAAAAAAAAAGTTTGTAAATTTTCTAGCTTGTAATACTTTGGAGCGAGAAACCCAATATTTACTTATTTATAAATACATATTAGGTTATATACACATATCTCAATTTCATAACTTATTGGGTTATATACACACTGCTACAGGCGCTCTGGTCGCGACGAGTGCATTTGTGCTTTTTGTTTTCTTTTCTCCTTTTACTCTTCTTTGCGTATCTCTGAAGCAAGCAGTGCCTTTGAAATCATGTTCACATTTATGTCGCGTACATGTTTCTATTTGAACTGTATCTGACTGTTGATCCATTCCTGTAATGACCCTTCTAGTGTTAACAATATTAATAAACAGACATACATGCGTTTCCTATATGGTATAACCAGTTCGAGGGGGGTGTGGAAGTCATTGGTTATCTGAAGAATTTTTTTTTTTGGTGGGGGGGGGGGGGTGTGGCTGTAGGAGGGGTGTGAAGATCCAACCAGGGGGAGGGGAGTTGTATAAATCCCTGCGTCGTAGATTTTTGGACGGAGTCCGCTCCCGTGCGCGAACGTGCACAACACGGTAGGTGTATTTGGGGACGATTTCCACTCGGCAACAATAACTGTCATCGGCTAGCTAGCTTATACTTTCTCGAAAACTCGTCGCTATCCTGTCATTCATGGGTCACGCTGATAGCCACACACGGTTCATGACCGCAATGAACTGCGGGCGCGCGGCAGGAACGCAAGGAAACCAAAATTCGAGATAGATTGTTGTGGGACAAAACTGTACACCCCAAATAGACCTTCCGTGACTAAGAGTGCCTGTCATGCCGATAGTCGCACGCCCTTCACGACCTGAAAGAACCTTAGGTGACAACGCAAAGAAAGAAGGAAAGAAAAAAAAAAGGAAGGAAAAGGCACGCAGGACGGACGAATATTTGTTGTGGGCACAAAGTACACCCCAAATACACCTCACTTGGCTGTGTGCACAGCATCACAAGAGGTGTATTTGTTGTGGGACAGAAGTACACCCCAAATACACCTCACTCGGCTGTGTGCACAGCATCACAAGAGGTGTACAAGGGGAGTAACCTGCTCTTTTACCCTGCGTCACCGTATTGTGGGAAACATGTACGTTTTTAGGACCGTAGTCATTCGCCTTCCATATCCTTACCGCTGTCTACCTTATCTTCCCTGTTCCCTTATCATGCTTCATTAACAGATTAGTACAGGTATCTACAACCAGGCCTTATGATAGCTTCACAATGGCTACCATTTCGGTGCCCTTAATACATTTTAATTGCACTGGGATGATAAGGTAAAGAAGCGATAAGGATAAGGTAGGTTTGTGAATACAGGCTTTAATGTTATTTGTATTTTTGTCTGATTATCATGTCGCCACAGCTTTAGCAGACGCTGATGGGTGGCCTGCGCCTATTCGTGCGAGAGACTCAAAGTTTTGCTCTTCTCTCTCTCCTGCAGACGAGGCGCATGCGAGTGGTAGCAACGTGCTGGTCCACTGTCACGCGGGCATTTCCCGGTCACCCACGATCACAGTGGCCTACCTGATGCACCACCTTCGGCTGCCACTGGTCGACGCGTACCGCTACCTCAAGGCAAAGCGGCCCATCATATCACCCAACCTCAACTTCATGGGCCAGCTTGTCGAGCTGGAACAGAAGCTCGCCCAAAACGACCACCAACAGCCCTGCGTGCAGTGCTGCCGCGCGTCGGCCACCCTGCTCGACCTGCTTGCCGCCGAGCCCTCGTCTACGGCAGGTGTCTAAGAATGTGACCCCCCCCCCCCAATACCTTCCTAGGGACCAAAGTGGTGCCTTCGATGTGTCCCCCCAACACAGCATATGCTGTTTTCGTGTGTGCGGCTTTAGTCATTTAAGGCGAGGAAGGAAAAAAAAAAAAAGCCACGCTGCATTTGTGCCCAAGAGACCTCTCTTCTCCCTTTTGGTTGTGATATGTTCCCGGTTATCGTTGCGACGAAGGTACTACACACATCTCTGCTCAGTGAAAATATATCATCACACTGCCAACGACAGACCAAGGATGGTAAAAGCCTATGCAAAAAAAAAAAAAAAAAAGAAAAGAGGCGGTGGACGTATAAGAAGCAGCCAAGTGCTGCGTGACCTTCTAGTCTGCCTGCTGCAAGTGCCAGGAAGGACATAGCATCGTGAAATTTTCATAATTTTTTTTTGTGTGTGTGCTGTTGTGCTCCCGTGTGAACCAGTGTGAAATCTTGCTCAGTCAGACTCCTCGACGTATGTTTAACTTAAAAATAAACTATTTTGGCAGCGAAAATACGAGACCTCGAAGGCTACAATAAATGCCATTTCTCTGTACTGCTTCTCCGGCTCCTTCTTAAGCTGTGCAACAAGCAATTTGCTCATGGCGTTTGGACCAAAGTACGCTTGACGAGCCACACTAACACTAACAACAGCCATATGCAACGACCTTCGCACAAAAACTTTATTTCAATATCAACACTAGCTCGCTCAGTTTCAGTGGTACACAAAAGAGTGGTACCAACAATGCAGAACATGCTCTTACAATCGCTGCCCAATCCTTTTCAATGCATCACAAACTTTCATTCTGGGAATAGTGGTTGTAAAAAAAAAAAAAATGAGCAGAACTTGCAACAACCTACTCTTGTTCAGCCCACAAAATGAATGTACAAGAAAGGAAGCGTAAACAAAACAAAAATATAATTACATTCTTTAAGAACATTTGTTGCACTCTGTGGTGACAAGAAAAATGACATAAGTGAAAAGTTTACAGCAAGTTGCGTCATCACAGAGATCGCAATATGAAAATTGCAGAATGTTGGGAACACTGCACAAGAGAAATGTACATGGAATCCAGGAACACAAACATCACTTTGCCTCAGGTGCAGCATTAAGCTCCTGAACATCAATTGTCTGTTTGCTCATTAAGTTGTTTCTAAAAAATAAAGAACGAGCCCTTGACCCCTTCCCTTTCGTTGAACATCAATGAGTAACTCAACATAGTTACCATATATGAAAAACATACAAAAATACCGAACTCTAGTGACCGATTCTTTAGTGGCACATTCAAATGGTCTTCTGAGCATGCCTTCGCAGAGCCCTGAGGATTTCAAAGCATTGACATTGTATTACACGAACAAATTACTTTTAACAGCATTAATGAGCAAATCCGAAGGTAGTGGGTTCGGTTCTCACAGAAGGCAGGTTTGTCTTTTTGTCCACTTTAGTTCCTTTCTACTTAATCCACAATTACAATACTACAATTAACTTCCCCTATGCTTTCCTAGGTTTCTTTGTCTGTTTGCTCATTAAGTTGTTTCTAACAAATAAAAATGAGCCCTTGAACCCTTCCCTTTCGTTTTAACAGCATTGTTATAGCTAGAGGAGCACATTTACTATTGCAACAAAGATTGCTTATGCCACTACATTACGTTAAAACCATTGTGGGAGTGCTCGCAGAAGACCAGTTGAACATGACAGGCACTACTGAATTTTCATGAAAAGTGCATAGACCTTCTCATTTTTCAGTCAGTTTCTTATCGCATTTGTCAGTTGGTGGAAAGACCTCGGCAATAACCTGCCATCCTGCTGTCTAATGGAATCTGTTCTTTCAGCAGCAAACTTAAGTGGTTGACAAATGCAGTCTGAACCTTTACATCCCTTTGTTCCTTAACTCACTGCAGGTTTTACATCCAAACTGCCAAAGCCCTTTCCTTCCTATTGGGCGTCGTCCCGTATGGCCTTGAAAATCTACTCAGTCTGTTTCTTACTTTTTGCTCATGTCTCTTGACCAAAGTAGAAGGCACACATGTAGTTAAAGGCTAGAGCACTGGCTTTAAATAGACACCGATTTGAAACACTAGATTCATCCACACCATCTAGTTCTTTACAATAGATAATTCTCTATATAGAGGCTTGACTGTACTTATTTCACACTGAACATAAAGTGCCCAGGTTTCAAAACACGATGGTGCATCAGAATGGGGTAACCATATGAAAACTTGCATTCTTCCAGCCAGCACTTTCCTCAGCCTTGTTGCAGTTCTATGTTCTGTTAATCATTCCAAGGTTATGCAAGTAAAGGATTTAATCTGGCAATAAATGTTAATAAGCATGCTATGTTAGGAATAAAAATGACCAGCAGCTTTAAATTTCTTTTTAAGAAATTATAAACGTCAGAATCGCATGTCTACCGCTGTTAAATGTTTCCATCAGCCATTCTTGAAGTTGCCAAACTTGCACACCTAGGATGCCATACGGAGCTCGCTATACGACCATGCCACATCACGATACACATAAAAGTTGTCTTCAGCACCGTGGCTGCACATGAAAGCATTTCAGTGTAGTGCTGTGCCTACATTCACTTTAACATCTCATGTCTCCTACCTTTAACAGCGAAGCTCTTTAAGCCGGCCGTAAAATGTTTGGTGCGTACAAAAAACTACCTCAGAGCTTCTTGCGTTGCCTAGCAGCCACAACCACAGCTGCGCCGCACCTGCCGGCACAGCTGTTGTAAGGGAAGGGTGAGAAGGGAAAGGAGGGGATAGGGTAGAACACAGCATAGTCTCATACAGTGTAGTGTAGCAAGGAGTGGGAAAGGGAGCTGAGAGTGACGAATGACATGAGGCTGAGGAGGAGGGAAAGGTGGAGAGAAGCTAGACCATAACACAGTCTTCTACAGTATAATATAGCAAAGAGTGGGAAAGGAAAGTGAGGTGGAGGGATACAAGGGGTTGGGAAAGGGGTGAGGAAAAATGATGTGAGGGTAAAGAGGAAAGCTAATGCACAGCAGTCTTGTACAGTAAAGTGCAGTAAAGAATGGGAAAGGAAAGTGAAAGAGTGGAGGAAGAGAAGGCAGAGGAAGGGACTACTTCCCCCCCTAGCTACGCTGTATCCTCAACCTTATCAAACTTCAAATTGATGCTGTGTTTTAAGCCTTCAAATTGACCACTGCATTTAAGCCTTGCGTGACTTAGTGCAAGCTTGGCAATTTTTCTTTTCATGAGAATCGAGCACGCATTAGATTTGGTGCACGCATGTGCACATGGTTTCCTCACTTTGAGCCCATAAGGTAAAGCACACATCAGGAATTGGGTAAGTATGGCAGGTTTAAAATGTTTGGGGTAAACTGGAACGCACCAAGTGGAGGTGCATGTCAGACAAGTTTCGTTCCTTTTATACTGTAGCTGATCTATTGGGCCATCATACCCTGACAATCTGAGATATAGGCATAAGACACCCTTTCTCTTTGACTACAGCTGTTTTTTTCCTTTGGCTCATGCCTGACACAAGCTTTAACACAGAACAGTGCAGATTCACCCAGAAGCTTATGGCAACAATGTAAACATTAGGCTATGCTAAGATCAAGCCACCATTTCACAAATATATTTGCTTTTCTTTGTACTGTTTTCCACACTTTAATCCTAAAACTACTTTGAAGATTTTACAATGTCATCAGTCACACAGAGTTGCAGATGTAGGCGCTCAAAGGAACAAGAGTGGTGTGCATACAGACATGTATATATATGTACTACACAATACATGAGAGGACCAATGTCGAAGGCATGCCAGCACACCTCCAATGGAAATCGAGGCAAGACAAACAACAGACACAAATGCTCCAAATGCCAGCATTTGGCAGTCATGACCATGTGCAGTGATAAATGACAAAGTAAACAACACTTGTAAAAAAAACAAAAAAAAACAATACTATGAAAGAAATCCCCGATGCTGAAACAAAATAGCATGCACCGAGATGGTCGCAAAAACGTGGCCCACTCGGCTCAGGTAAACTGCACACCATCACCAACAATACCACCACCAAAAAAAAAAAAAAAAAAAGACAACATTCGATCGTACAGAAACACTACTTAATGAGATTACGCTGCCAGTGTACATCGCCATCACAATGTCACAGTACATGCAAGCATTGCATGTACCACTGACACAAACACGTCTATTTCAACACGAAGATCAAGTCCTGGTCTATGAACAAGCATTGCACTGCATGTGACAATCCAACTGCACTGCAAAACACGTCAGGCTGCAAGCACATCACCTAATGCAAAGTCGTAGCCTCACTACGGCAGTACTTCACTGTGAAAATGCAAAGACTGCAACAGACGACTTAACAGGAGTTATTTTCTAAACTTGTGCTATAAAGAAACCTGAAAACCTGAAATGATAAGAGTAGCGAGGGCTGTAGTTAACCGCCAATCAATGGAAGTAGTAATTTGAGTCCACAATCTGATTACCGGCAACGGAAATTAGCCATAGCCAAGATAAAATTTTTGTGCCAGTGCAACACGCCATTAAGTTATTTTCCCTTTAAATTTAATTTAGCATTATTATACAGTTATACTTAGACAGAAAACGAAATAGCGGTAACAAACGTGACAGAGTCGGAAACAAGCAGCTATGCTGTTTTATCCATTCATCTACCCTTTCTCATGATCTTACCTCTGGTAACACTACAATAACTGAATGGCTCATATATTTACATATCTCAATTCTTTCTATATTATGCAAAAACACACAGGTTCTCAATGAAGCTTTGCTTCCCATTGGAGTGATGCAACATGTCATGTCAGTAATAAAGAACAAGTTTTGGTTTTTCCGCCTTCTTTAGCTGCCGACAAAAAATAAAACAGAGAACACCGTGACCAAAGCTTTTAGAAAGTGTGTGATCAAATTATCACAGCGCAGAGAGAACAATGCTAGTATATGCCACGACAGTGGTATGTACCAGGCTTCAGATTTTCATGCGCTTAGCACGTAATAATCAAGGACAAACAGACGAGACTGGAATACACACTGTGCCTGTCCATTTCTTTCATTCACCCTTGTTTTTCGTGCACCACCCAGGCAAGACACTGCAATATGACACCTTGCAAAAAGTGGCGCATTCGTAGAAAATGCCAGTTCATGCAAGTTCAGTGCCACTTCATAGCACAAACTGTATGTTCATTGAGACATTCATAGCAATAGCCATAAAAGGGCAAATACCGTTGCCCAATACACGCTTGGTGAAATGTAGCGATGCACAAACGATGACTGCACTTTCTAGAACGTCACCCAGACACCTGGACAGTGGCGATGACTGTGAATGTTGGTTCAGGTAATTACAGTGAAATGTTGCTAAGTGAAAGTTGAGAAAGAAGCACTTACTACATAGGTATGGCATCCAATGATTACAAATCCAATAAAATTATAGAAAATTCATTTCAGTGATTTATCTTTGCCGATATTCTGCTGCTCTCAGGTGAACTTTATCTCCGTTGACCAAAAAGGAACCGTATTGCAGGGAGTGTAGTGAACTAAACTCATACAAACACGACTAATAACGTGCCATTATTGATACCTGTCATTCTATGATGAAAGCAGCAGCATTGTAACATGCCCATTAGCTGGATTGAAAAACTAAATTGCAGTCTGCTACATCTGCTGCCCATCGTATCATAACTATTGGCGATGTCTCCAGCCAAAACTGATGATGATGATTGTGGTTGAGCGGAGTAATGGATGCTAATTTCTGCAGCCCATGTCAGGAGCAGGCTCAACGTTAGCGGGGGGTAAGGAAAAAGGACTGAAAGAGATAGAAAGGAGAGAAGAGCCGTAGTGGAGGGCTCCAGTAAATTTTGACCAGCTGGGGTTGTTTAGCGTGCGCTAATAATGCACTGTACACAATAACATTAGAACCAATGCTAATCTGTGTTTACTTCAATGTGTTGTAGGTGAAAAGCAAAGCAGATAAACATTGAGAATGAAAGACCAGTGGTAGGTCCAAGTTATTGCTTCATATTATGGCCATAGTGCTCACCGAACAACAGCACTGACAAGTTCTGGTTTCAATTGGCTGTGTGGACTGCGCTTGCACTTTCGCTTCATTAAGGGGGGACATGGTACCTGAAGCTATTTTCTTTATTTTTTAACCAAATTCAATTTAAAAGCACAGGTACATGTATTTTCTTGTGCTGATTTCAAAAATGCAGTTACTTTTTCTGTCACTCAATTAGTTATTGAAATAATTAGATGTTAATTACTAATAATTGGTAAGACAATAGATAAAGATCAACTGGGCAGAAAGTTAAATTTAGGGCATGAATGCAAAGCAGAATACACAAGGAATGAACTGCTGCAAGCAGTTTTCGAATCCAACAACAAATAACAATTTAGGAGCTCATCAAAGCTTAGATGTTTATGCCACAGCCACAAATGAACTTGAACAAAAGTAGATAAATAATTATAGAAAGAGAAAAAGAACAATCTGCTTGCAGCAGTTCAAGCTCTATGCATTCAGCATCACATATAAAAAAAATTACAGCTGTATCTCTTCTAGACTTTGAGAAATTGTCGCACTAAACAAGCAGAGTGAGTGAAAGCATGTTCTGAGAAAAAGCAAGAAAACAAATAAAGCTCATTTTGAACCAAGTGTAATACAGAGTATTGAAATATACTTGCAGGTGATTTGTTGCTATTGGGGATGTAACGATGCCTACTACTGCAACATATGTAGCTCAGCAGGAATTTGGCATGTAAAAAGCCCATTTTTCTTGCTTTTTGATAGCCAAAATATAGCTTGCCTTGGGGATATAAACTGCTATTGTGGCTGAAATATCAGTCCGAGATATGAGAAATTTGGTCAGCATCTGCAGCACTGCCTGTATGTTGCAAAAATAACATTTCCAAAAATCGATTTGTTTCATCAAATTTTGTCTCTAAGAGCAGTGTCCCCCCTTAATGACAAAATTTTGTGCCGAACAGTGCTGCACATGCTGTATCATGAAAGCTTCGGCCAGTTACTATTGGCAGAGGCTATTCACTGCACCCTCTTAAAATGAGATGCTGAAACCTGCTAACTTCAGCTAACTCAGACAAGTGCTCACTGCTAACTTCAGCCAAGTGCCTATTCACAGAAAGCAGGAGCCGAGATGGTGGCGTCAGGTTTCCAGTTTTTTTCAACGAGGGCGATTCTAATTTAACAGATACATCAGGGACTTTCACTGGTGGTTTTTGTCGTAGTAAGTACAGTAAAACCTCGTTATAAGGAAGTTGATGGGGCAGCGGTTATTACGTCGTTATAACCATTAGTTCATTATAGCCAATATCAATTTCATCTATAGGAATTTCAAGGGGAATTGTGATTGCTTCGTTATATCCGATAGTTTGTTATATCCAGGTTCGTTATAACGAGGTTCTACTGTACATTTAATGGTGTGCCAGAAGCGGTGATGTTCTTGTATGCAGATAATACACCAACCCAGCCGAACCTAATATTTTACTTTAGTGCCCCTTTAAAGAAGTAGCTTCATAAATTGACGTGATCCTCACATTACACCTATACAGCAAGGCTATTTCCCATGAGTGAGCATTGTGCCTATGGACACTTCTGCAAAGTGAAAAATTATTATGTTGATTATCAGCTTCACAGATCCATTCACAGCACAACGCTTGAAGTGCTCGGGTAATACCCGAAGTTCAAATAGCACAATTTACACGTTTCCTCAAATAGAGTGCTTAAAGCAACGCAAGCATTATATATAACACTAAGAAAAAGGGCACGTTGCACACACAGTTTGGCAAATGTACATAAAAAAGAATCTGTGGAATGTCATTAATGAGGAACAATATTCTAAATCAATCCCTTTCAACAACACCTGAGCTGAGGAATCAGAAGTGTGATACAAGACCGTAGCAAACCAAGACACCTTAACTGAATAAGAAAAAGGCCCACATGCAGTCACTTGATGACTTTGTTCATGCGATTGTGCGACACAAGGAAAGTTACCATTCTCACACATATCAAGAATGCATTAAATTATTGGGCTTACTGTGATATTCACAAGGTACAACCTCTTTACAAGGCTCCCCGTAGTTCCTCCCGAAAAGTATCATGCACAGAAATTCCAGTGCATGCGCAATGCGTGTCACACTTCAGCCACAGAAATTACGGCTGTCACAGCCTCAAGCCCATCTGCAGAACATGACAACCAAACTCTAGAAGCATGACTGCTCTTCTGAAAGTGACACACAGTAAATAACTGGCAATTAAAAACAAAAGTCATGGAAATGGTGCTCTTTACCCTGTATCCATTACTTACAACAATAGAGTTTCGACGAAATTTACTAGAGGGAACTCTGTTGCAACTATGTATCGAAGTGGTTCACAAGACGGTTGAGGCAGCGTAAGAATGATAACGACTGCTATATGGGTTTGCCTGACTAAACTTCATCCTTATGGTTTTAAACAACTTTGTGAAATAGCCGATTAACCATAACCCACAAAATGCTGCATTACGGTCAACACAGTTCACTGCAGCTATGCACATGCGCAGGTTGTTGCTTTTTACATTTAGAAATACCCCAAGAGTGCTCTGAAATTTGTACCGATAAGGGCAGCTAAGACATACAGAAAGCTGCAGTAAGATGCCTGAAGTCCCAAGCATGCAGAATTTATTGATTGATTTCTTCTGTTTCACGACCCAAAAGCATGACCTGAATTCGAGATATGCCATAGTGAAGAGCGCCAGAACTTTCGACCACCTGGGGTTCTTTAACGTGCACTGACATTACGTAGTACACGGACCTCTGGCATTTTCGCCTCCATGGAAATGCAGCCTCCACGGCTGGGTTTCGATCCTGCAACCTTCGGATCAGCAGCCGATTGCCACAAGAACACCGTGGCAGGGCAAGCATGCAGAATAGACAAGTTTATGTCGGCGTGCTCCCCTTCTCGGGAGCGCATGCTCCCGAGAAGGGGAGCATGCGCTCAGTAACTGTCTTGGGGGGAGGACCTCTTTACCACAACACAAGAGGGAGGGGGATAACAAAGGGAAGAGAGAAAAGAAGGGGAACTCATGACATCAGCAGCAGTAGATAATGCGTGCACACACGTACACACACACACACACAGAAAAAAGAAAGCTCTCCAAGCCTGCCTACACAGAGCTAGCATTGTTAGTGCACTCTAGCATTGTAGCACGGCAAGTGGGGAAGGGCAGTGCAGCAGCGTTGCTTGGGGAGCGGGAACTACTTGTCAAGCCAGAAGGCTGCTTCCTGCATTTGTTGCTGCTGCTGTTTGGGCACACGGGACACCACGATCATTGGCGCTCATTTGGTGTCGCCGCAACGTGCTCGCACTTCCGAATACAGAGCCATCCATTCAAGAATATGTGAGACGAATGCTGCACACAGTGGCTTCTGAATTTCGGCGCTTCTGCCATTTTTTCACATTTATGCTGGGCATTATGAATATATTAAAAAGAAGAAAAACTTGGTCCACAGGCATTTTTCGCAAATATGACGAGCTCTGCAGTAGCTGTTCCAAGCTTACCATCAGAGGTGACTGCTGTAAGCTCGTCTTAAGGGGGGACGTGGCAATGGGAATGCACAATTTGGTCAAAATATTCTATTTTTCAATTTATTTTTTTTTTCATGATCCTCGGACCTTCTTTTACCATGTGGTGGGATATTACAATGAAATATGCGGTAGTAGTAGGGAAAATGAAATTTTATCTATGCGTTGTCATCCAAAACTGCCAGAAAATGGGGCTTCTGAAAGTGCCGCCATCTTGGAATCATCGTAAAAAGGAGAGATCGAACCTGAGGATAGTCACACCATCATGTTTCTCCAACAAAAAATACAACCAGCAAAAGCGAGTAAGAACTTAGCTGCTCAAAGTTAACATTTGACTGTTTTCATGAAATAAAACTTTGAGCTCCATTTTTTCAGCTTCCATTTTTTGAGCAGTTGCTGTCAGTCATCCCAGTGCCATTTCATAACTAATGAAGCTAAATTCATTTTGTTTTTTCACCTAGATCCTGAAACATTAATGAGCACCGTAAAGCTATTCATTTCTACCTGCCCATCACACAAACTTTATAATTGTATTTTTGCAAAAGTTGTTAATAAGAAAATATGTCGAGGACGTTTCAAAATCTTTTGTGTACTCATTTGGACATAAAAAAAATCAATGAACAGCTTTACGGCACACAGTGGGCGTTAGTGTATATGCTTAAGTAAAAATGGTACAGAAATTTTGTCTAATTAACCGATTAATTAGGGGGTGAATGGAAGGGTGTATAAAGTGATGTAACTCAGATACTATGATAGATAGCTTAAAACCGATTTCATTTAAGATATCACCATAACAAACTACATCGGTGTGTCAAATGTCATCAGTTTATACCCATAGATAACAAAGATAGTTTTCATTGCCACGATCCCCCTTAAAGGGAAAACACGCACAATGTTAAAATGCAGTCACCAGCTAGCAATGGAAGCGTAAGGTATCCTGACACTTATAGCCCTGAATTTTTTTTTTTTTAATTCTCTTGCACCGAGCTAAAAATCAGTTTTCATTGACACAGTACCCAACGGCAAACTAAAAGCAATGACGGAAACTTAAACAGAAAACAATCCTTGTTGGTTGAATTTTCTGCACGAGATCAGCTTTTGCAAGCTTCTGTTTCTTGCATGGATAAGCTGCATACGAAGTGGAATGCTCTGGCTTGTTCCCTTCACAAAATGATATGCATTTGAAAAACTAACACAACAAAAGACTGGCAAAAGTTTGAGACCAGCCAGAAAAATGGTCATGTGTAGACGGCATTATCAGTGTTTCGGTGGCTACAACACCATTTACCATCAGATACGATGCTCCCTTGAAAATGAGCAAATGTCGAAGACAGCAAACAAGAGGAGCCCAACAAACTAAAGAAGACCCCACGAATGCCATAGAATGTTAACGGGATTCGCTCGTGTAATGCTGCTTTTGCGAGACTGTGCTGTTTGGTACAATACTGAATGGTAACATATGACTGCGTCAGTTATGAGCGATCTGCTCTTGCAGACAAGTGACCTAATGAATGTAGTCACTTCGGACAAAGCTTTTGTAACAGCAGTGACAGTAGCATATGGTGCTGGACACCAGAAGAATGCGATGACAGATGGAAAAAAAAAAACAGAGGCTGAGTGAACACCATAACACCAGTGAGCAAACAGATTCACAGAGCTGCAGTCGTCCATACTAATGAACATCGGCCAAGCGAGGAGAAACGTTCAAGAAGTGGTCTCGGCCACACAGGAGCCTTAGGTGTTGGGTGCCCGATGTTTTCATACGCAAAATGCTGAGCTTACAAAAGAGCCCCAACCACCTTACTAAACAATGCAAACACAGCGTGGGGTACTTAGGCACATAATGATCCCTCTGGTAGCTCAAGGACACTTAAAATGTCGAGACTCACTATTGGTTTAGGTCACATGTCACTGTTAATCCAGGGACTGACCATGACGTGAAATTCCTAGAAGAATGAGTGAATTAAAAGCTCACTTCCAAGCACTAAAATGAGCGGCTACATCCCTTAGAAGTCAACTTGCTACTGCATGCCTAACACTGTCGTTCCGAACAGACGCAGGAAGCAAAATTGAAAGTGGGCTTCAACGTCTTGAAACAATATGGCGGGTTGTCAGAGGATGATGTTGCGAAGGGCCTTAGGTTCATTTATACATTCTTGGGATTCTTAAATGTGTGCCCAAGACATGGCACACGAGCTCCACTGATTTTTGCCCCGCCGCAATGTGGCAGTGGGAACCAGGAATCGAACCCGCGACTTCACACTCAGCAGGACAACAACACAGCCACTGAACCACTGTGGTGGGTTCCAAAGAAAGAAATATGCGCACTGCCATATCGGTGCGTCGTGGCAGTGTGGTGGCGATGAAGTGCGTGCCTTGAGCCTTCGTTCACGTATGGGCTAGTCCTAACAGCTGCCATTCCCCCCGCTTCGCCTGCGCACTTTCACAAATAAGCTCAGAGGCAACAACAACCTGCCACATCAGCCAACATCAAATCACTCTCCACAAGCTGGTCAAATAGCTCAAGTTAAAAACACCTGGCTATTGGTCAAGCACCTAACTGTTGTTGTCAGCGGCAACAGGATTTGCGACTGGACTGCGTTGCGCGGGGGCCGAGCCGCTTCAGTGACTGGTCACGCGGTCCAGCCACATTGCAGTCCTCTCGCTGAGCCAGCACTTCCTCCACCAGGCACCGCATGGCTTCGTCTGCAAGGCAATTAACTCTTGTCGAGCGAGACAAGAAACTGAGCATATTTTGGGACAAAAATTTTAACATGAAAAATTAATAATTTCCGGGGCTTTTTTGTCGTCCCAAAACCATGACACCATAGCGGAGGGCTTAGAAAATTTCGACCACTCGACCACCTGGGGTTCCACCTAGGGTTCCACCTAGGGTTGTTTAACGTGAACTGACATTGCACACTGCACGAGCCTTAATGTTTCACCTCCACCAAAATGCAGCCACCATGACAGGAATTCGATCCTGTAACCTTCTGATGAGAAGCTGAGTGGCACGGCCACTACACCACCATGACAGGGAACGAGAAAGCAAGGTATCCCATAAGGGTGCAAATTATGATGAACTATTGATAAATGCATAAGCTTACACTTAAATCTGTGCACAACGAGCCTCAATATTACGAAATTTTTCAATTCCCTGCCACAGCTCCATAGAAGAACATGTATTTGTCACCTCTGTATAACAAGGTACCAGAGGGAAGCACCCAGCGGGAATTTGCCCCTGCAACCACCTAGTAATTCACCCCAAATTTTGAATTTTAGTGCGAGCAGCAACCGCGTCCACTCTGCAGGCACGAATACACTGGCGGCACAATACTTTGCCGCATGCTGCTTTCAGCTCGTGCATTGTCACTTAGCCACGGCAGCAGCCTTGCTTTCACAGAGGGCCGCCTGCGCAACACGAGGAGGGACGACGCTTGTCTGCGCAAGCCCCACTTCCTTCTCAGCTCCCCTGCATTACCAGAGCCAGTGACAATTCTTGTAGCCGCGGCTAGAGAGTCATTAGCACATACACTCAAAGGTTGTTCCCTTTCCTACTCCCTTCAAACGTTGTGTTGGGTTCCCAGCAGCTTGCACGCCGGCGGTACCACCGCTCTTTGCTCGGTGTAGAAGTCTCTGCGTTTCACTTTCTTAACATGACACGAGGGGACACTACTGCAGCTTTCAGCGCGTTTTTCCATTTAACTATAGTTAACTTCTTCCCTCCTGTTGTTCTTGTTCGCCCGCTCATCCCGCTGTCAGCGAAACGGTTGACAAACTGCCGACCAGGGGATTGAAGGCGGGCTCCTTCACCTGCTGGCACCTTGAGGGAACGACGGCTTCGACATCTTGTTGTTAAAAACAACGTTTAATGGTCAACCTCTTTTCAACACAGTTCACCGGGTTAAGTACACTTCTAAAAACAAAAGCACTCTCGCAGTCCAATCAGAATCGGAAACTGTCCTTCTTTCTCTCGAATTCTGGTTGGCTGCCGTTGGAAGGTACATCCTCACGCCCCTTCACCCAATGCCTTCATCTGTACCCGCCTCTCCCACGTCGATCGCCAGTGCGCCTCTCTCTCTCTCTCTCCTCTCTCTCGAAGACTGGCGCCGGCCTGTCGTGGCATCGTGCTCCGAGCTGGGGTCCCAGGGCTGAGCCGACGGGTCGTCGTCACGTGCCTGCCAGTTCCACGAAACACGCGTCGGGGTTTGCCCAGCAATGCTGCACATCGCTTGCTTGCTTGACCATGTGCCATTGTGCGCCGGCCACAGCTCTCCACAGGGTAAATCGACCGTCACGCCACATTTGTTCGGTCCTGGCCGCCTCAGGGGGTCCAGGGGTGCAGGTTGCCGCAGGGGGGGGAAGGAACGCTGCCCGTGCAAAATGGCAACCTTGAGAAGCCTTTGGGTTTCTGCTGCGCGCTCGTGCCCAACAACTATCATGGTGGTCGCATTCTTTTTTTTTTTTTCATGCTTACACACACATGCAAGTTGACTCCTGTGTCGACACATCCAGTCACTCAGGCATGTTATTGAAAGGATGGGTGTTTCAACAGGGAAATGGCCTGCCTATAATGTCGGTTTGGCTTTCATTGTACATGAATAGAGTAGTCCTAGACTATGTGCAGTTTTGCGGGGATTTATCTTTGTTTTGTTTCATTACGAGTGGCTGCCATTTCTACAGAAGAGATGTTATATGAGGCAAGGATGGACAGTGTTCAATATCACTGCGACGGAGACGAAACTTCAGAGATCCTTTCAAGCTGTGCCCTCCCTGTGCTGTGCTCTTGCTGCAAAATAAATGTGTTCTGGGTTACCTATACCTCCAGTTGTCCCTTTGCTTCATTTGCGTCAAATTTTCATGTCGAAACTGGATAAAACAAAAACCTCTTTATAACAAAATTTTTCGAGCATCTGTCAGTTTTGCTATATCCAAGTTTAACTGTATTCAGTATTTCATTACAGGGTACTCGACACTAGTACATTGCAGAAAAGTTAAGGTAGCAGAATGTTGCCTTGCAAATGCTCAAGTGAGCAGTGATAACTACAGGAGTGAATAAATGCAGTCCATTCTCATATCTCATAACTGATGCCCATACAACACAGACGTGCAAACCAGGAAACCGGTGAGTGGCATACATTGTCAGGCAGTGTTTTCATTAGTGTGCAATAAAAATATGCTACATTCCGGTAAATTAGGGGTGTTCAAATAGCAATTTTTTCTTGCACAAATGGTACATACAGGTGCAATACTGGCACAACCAGGTGCATTTATTGACAAGTTCGTTTACCTCAACAAGTTCAAATGCATCTACTATAGAAGAAACTTCAAATACAACAAAATTCTCGACATAAGGTATATTTGATTTTTACAACCTGGTGCCCATTGAGCCCCATGTATTCTTTTACCTTCATATGACGAGGCATGTTTATCCACAATTTCAATGTAACGACGTTTCACTCCTGCCACAGAGGAAGACCAAGCCGATAAATTGAAATTTCTCCTGGTGCCAGTGGTAAAATGGCTGAGTTGCATGCAGCTTTTGTGAACGCATTTTCCAAACAAATTATCACCACACACATCGACATGGAGCACCCAATTAGGAGGGTACCGGATAGCCTGAATGCTTACCTCCTTACCACCACCAGAGTGGGAGGAAATGGAGAGCACGCATACGAGCAGCCTTGCATGTCGTATTGCACACCTTACGGCCTCATGAGCATTGCACGCTCTGTGAGCTGAATGGTTGGCAAGTTTCAGTATTTGACATCATCAATATCATATGTCAGTGGATGATTTGGTGTTTTCGGCATTCCTGTGTGTCAAGTGCAAGCAGGTGTAGCCCGTCATAGAAGCAGTAACAAATGCAGCTGGCTCGCTTAATGAGGGAGAAATCTCAATCGTATGGATGTTGCCGACAAGGCTTGTCTCTTGCAAGTGGTTACAATCCGCAAGAAAAAAGGTGTCACTGCTTATTTCTGGATGTCGCACGGCTCACTCTTAACTATTCCCAACGTGAAAGAAGCCGTTTTTACACTTTCGGAAGAACAGTATACATTACCAATGCAATCGATTGGAGCTGGGAGGCTAAGTGTTTGTGCATGCATGCAGTGCTGTACCTCGGTCTAAGGAGCCTGTCGCACCCCCCCTCATATTTCTTTTGTTTCTTAGCTGCTCGCAGTTACCCATCATCCAGCTACCAACTCCAAAAATTATGCACGTGTTCCATGATGAAGGTAACTCATATATGTACCTTTTGAACCTATGCGTAGAGGCAACTGCAATTCATGACACCTTGGAAATTGAACGATTCCCGACAATCTCTCTCATTTCCACCATGTGCATTACAGCATCAAACATTTATCGGCATGGGCATTCGGTCGAAGAGCAGTGCCCACACTGTGCCATTGCCAAGCAGCAATATTGTAAGTATGAGCGACACAGGAGCATTACCCGTACTCCTGCATCAATTTTTTTTTTACTCACTGATGTTGATGTCCTCCTTTGCTGAGGTAGGGAACCAGCCAGCGAAGCCATGCTCCTGGCAGAAGTCGCTGAGAAAGCGGGCATTGTGAGGCAGGGTGCCCAGGTCGCACTTGTTGGCTACCAGCAACACGGGCAGCGGTCGACCATTCGGCTGCTCCACCTTGGCAGTAAGATCGGCCTTCCACTGCAAGGCACAGCATAACTACTCTGAGCCAACTACCTCCATCTTTTATGCGCCTGCTATACGCCTTTCTGTCCTTGCAAGAACTAAATTAATGGTACTACAGCAGACTCATATGCTTGAATTTGGATGTTTGGACACATCTGTCATTTCACAAGTTGATTAATGTGACGTAACAGCACTCAAAACTGAATGATCACTTGAGCAAAAGCTTAATTAAGATGGCGGCACCCAGGAACAGAAAATAAGATTGTCCAGGTATACACTTTTACAGTCAAAGAAGGACACTGCGACTGAAAGGGACTGCAGAAAAAGTTTGATACACAGTCAAGCCTGGCTATAACGAATTCCCCGATATTACGATGTTTTCAATTCCCCACTGCAAATCCATAGAAGGACATGCATTTGCAACCTTTGTATAACAAAGTGGCAGCGGGAGACAACCTTTATGTAACGAATTCCCCCTACCAACCACCTAGTAATTTGCAAATATAGAGTTTTAGCCCAAGCGACGCCAGGAGCCACACCCACGGATGCCACACCAATGACAAAGCGCGAAGCAATATCATAGCTAATGGTGCACAGGCAGCCACCGTGGCAACCTCACTTCTACAGAGTGCTGCCAGCAATACACAAGGAGGAAGGATACTTGTCTGCGTGGAGCCCGCTTCCTTCTCAGCTCCCCTGCATCACTCAAGCCGTTGATGTGATTCTCGCTGCTGCAGCTGTGTCCTTTCTTTCTCCCTCCAAACCCCTCATCGAGTTGCCAGCAGCTTGCACCATTACTCACGATTGTGGCTTTCTGTGTGTCTGTTTTTATTTAGCCATCATGCTATTCGCGTTCGCTTTTTTAGTTTTCTCTCTCTCTCTCTTTTTTTTTACATGCGGTGTGCACGCTTGCAAGTTTACTCACATATCCACTGATTAAGTCACTTAGGTGTACCACTGCAAGGATGAGTGCTTCACGGGAGACTGCCCATCCATCTCGCAGAAGCTTGGCTTCTATTGCGTGCAAGTAAAGAGGCCTGGACTGTGTGCAACGTTACAGGATATAAAAATTTTTCTGTAGGCGAATGTCGTCCCAACAAAGCAGATGTCATATCAAGTGCTGGTGGAAAGTGTCCCAATATTTTGGTGACTGTGAAATATTTTCGGAAGTTGATTTGAGCTATGCCTTCCGGCTATTTTAGCACAAAACAAATGCTTTCTGGGCTAGGTACCTCCATCTGCTCTTTTCTCTCAGCTGTGTGTTTCTTCTTCGAATTTTAATGTCAGAAATAGATATTACAAAAACCTCTTTATAATGAGCATTTGTGTATTTTGTTGTAACTGTACTATATATACAATGAAAATGTTAAACAAATTTTCAAGGGGATTTTGCGGCTGTTCCTTGCACGTAATAATTCGTTATAAGTCGAGTTAAATGCATCCTGGTTCAACTGTTTTAGCCATAGATTATATACATACTAAAGACCAGGGGCTTCAAAAGTGGCCCGCAGTCCACATACGACTGCCTTCATCCCATATATTTATTACCCTCATTTGTAAGTATGTGTTCACGAGCATTCAACCCAAAATGCTGATGCAATGGAAAAACCTGACACCAAATTTCCTTCATAAATGGGCAATATTTGAGATATGGGAAAGTTCTTCTGTGAAATAGCAACATTAGCTGGCATTTTGTTCAAATCCCGCCCCCCCCCCCCCCTTCCTCCCCGCCCCTAACTATAATCTTCTTCACTGTCCTGGCCCCTTGAGGGGCTAAATTCACGAATGTGGCGTGCTGGATGACGTGAGCCTTAGACCCCTGCCATAGACTACATAAATCACATCATTTTCCTCTAGCACCCCTATTTACATTAAGCTAACAATCTTCACAGCAGTCATTTCATGTCTGTGCACCGTCAGCACAGGGACTTTGGCTTTAATTACATGCAGCTGTTGGCACGCAAACACTGACAGCGGGCATGCGATAAGAACAGGCCAAGCATTATCTTGTATTTGTTTGTACCCGTACAAGTACAAACATTATTTGCATTTCTTTAGCAAATCTGCTGCGACCAATTATCACCTATTACTGCTGATGTGTATTTTTTTGTTGTTGTTCGCTTGGCTGTTATTATTCCACTTCAATGAAAACCCTGCCAAAGGTTTAAGAGGATGCTGAAATAAATAAAATCAAATCTTGATCATATGTTCCACTCAAGACGCAACCCCTCTCCAAAGACGTTAGCCCTCCGCCAGCAATGGCATTGCTAGTCTATAAACAATTTTGATTCCTTGGACAATGCTATCATGGGCGTTTCCACGGATGGCTTGTCAGTCTGAGATGCCATGAAGTTGAATTCACAAAGGCCCAAAATGCAGATACATCCATTGTACAGCCATTGTTATGTATGCATGTTTACCATAGCGCTGCCCATTTATTTGCTGCATATGCAAGATGGCAATGTTAAGAGCTCTAAAGGAATCCAGTTAAATGATCTACAGAGTGCCTCTTCAGCTGTCTTAGAATGGAGGCCATACAAATCCTCCTTTCTATTTTGTGAGAGTTTGTGCACGCTTTCCAAACACCGTGTACCAAATTCCAAAGATTTTTACAGTGATCCAATAACACCACGGTACCTGATCACTCCGATATAAGCATCTGTCATGCGTTTCGTGTTATACTTGTAACAACTATACGGTTTAGAAATGCAGAAACAAACGCACAAGCCAGCTGGCACAGCATCATCGATGATAATATACAGCATGTTAGTGTGCATGTTGTCTTGTCCACCTCTCTCCTCTGCGTATTGCACTGTTGCACAGTGGATTTATACTTTGTGAGGCAAAAAGATTTGGTCTAAAGAGTTATGTTCATCTCTGTGGTAGTATACCGCAAAAGAAAAAAGAAAAAAAAGAAAGATGTATTTCCTTATTTTTAAGACTAACAAAATCAAACTAAAGAACTACCCTAAAAGGAAACATTATCAAGCTTGAACCTGACCTTTCCCTCCTTGTTTTCTGATCAACACTCTCAACCTGACTTACTAATCTGACATATGCAACACAGATTGCACATACAACAAGATTACATTTAACGTGTGGCTCATCCAATAACTCTACAGGCACACGGAAACACCACTTTGTGTAGGTGTACTGCCTCTTTGAGAAAAAAGAAGCAAGCTGTCTGTCAATACGAAATGAAACAGTGCAGCCACAGCTGCAACCATCTGCTGTACATAGCAGTGGGGAAAGGAAATACAAACCTTCAGCACAGACTGGAGGGTCGTTGGCCTGCAAAAGGAAAAAAATTAATAAATAAGAGAGAAAAGCAAAAGTCATGATCAAGCTCAAGCAGCTGCAGTGAAAACCAAAATGGTTAACTCATGCTGTGCAGAGGATTCATGGATGCTTCGAAACTGCTTATGTTAGAGAATGTCCTAAGCCATTAAAAATTTCAAGCAAATTAGAACTATTTTGTTTTCTTTTGCAGTCGGTACCTTGTACAAAATGCATTTACAAAGAATATTTTCTTTTCTTTCCAATCACCTGTAGCAGATAGCATGTTCTGGTCCATCCAATGTGTTATGTAGTGCACAGTGCTTATACACAAAACGAAAAGATTCGTAATCAAATGTTCCCAAAGTCCCTACAGTTAAAATCTCACAGCCCCTACTTTTCTTTTTGCCTGATGAAAGACATTCAAGTTGAAGCTAGAAATCCTCGTTGTGTGAGCTAACACTGAAAACTACTCTTGCCCCATTTCACTATTCCCACTGAGGTTAGCAGCCTATATTTAAAGAAAAAAAAAAATATGTAGGCAGGGTGTATACAATTTGTTTTAATATTTGTTATTGTATAACTGTTAATTCACTACATATGCTTTCGTTACATTGAGGTTCAACTGTACAACTACATTATATCTCTGCTAGCCTGTGAACTTTGGCATTCGTGCATATTTCTGCAGACACAACACAAGGCTGGGAAAGAAAACAAAATTTTTTTAAAATACTTGCATTTAGTACGCAACTTTTTGTTCGACATAAGCACTACTGATCAGTCGTGACTTAACTTTACGCAATGCGCACAAGTACTAGCAAACATGAAACACCAAAAACTGACAACCCTAACACCCTTTCGCAAGCTGAAATACATATGTTCTTGCACAAATGAAGCTTGCTACAGTTGCTAAACAAATCATTGTACTTTGAGAGACAGAACCGGTGCAATTTGCTCTCACGTAAACTCACCTTGACAAGTCGTAGACGATCACAGCAGCAGCGCTAAGGAAGAGAAAAAAGAAAAAAAAAAAGAAGATGACGCAATTGCGGGGCAAATATAACAAAGACAGTAAGTGGCCACACTTACGCGTACTTGTAGTACACCCGTGTCATGTATCCAAAGCGCTCATGTCCAGCGATGTCCCTAGAGCAAACAAGGCTATGTGTAGTGAGCAGCAAGAGTATTTTTGCACTGTTCATGGTGCCAACACTTACCACAGCTGCAGAGTGATGTGTTTCTTGCTGTCATAGATGAGTTGCTTTATAGAGAAGTCTACCCCAATAGTGATCTTGTAAGCTGGATTGAACACACCTGCCAGAGACAACATCACAGCATTTGGATCAGGAGGTGCGACCTTAACCTTAACAATAAACATGCCAACAATGCTGCTATATATGTGCGGATATGCGGTGCATCCAATTTCATTATAAGAGATGAGCATGGCACGTTATCGATGCTATGTCCGATCAGTCACACTATTCCCACATTCATACTCCTCCATGCCAATTTTTTCTTATACGAAGTGAAGAAGATGACAGTTTCCTATTTTGTGCCCCCTCCCCCCTCTGAGTTTTCCAATGTTTTTTGGATTTATTATCATGAATTGTGACATATCTGAAGGCCTCTGAAACGTGAGGGAAAGGGAAAGCCAGAGCCGCGGTGAGAGATCAAGACACGGCGACACTTACGTGAGACTGTAAACCGAAAATAACGCAAACATTACAATTACACAAATAAAGGGGAGAGTTGTGTACAGTCACCGCCTGAGGAAGGGACCGAGCCGGTCCCGAAACGTCGGGCTCTCTTTAAATTGTGGCTGGAGAAAGTTCAACTTCCTAAATTTTCTACCCAGCCAGACAGATTGCTGTCAAAATGTTTACATTTAAGTCTTATCTGACGAGTGTGCCATGTAATTGATACTGTGACCTATCAGTCATGCTAGTTGTACATTCATACCCTTCCATGCCACTTCTGATAGATACCAGGCAGTGAGACGTTTCAATTTTTTTTACCCCCGACTTTTCATTTTTGAGGGTCAACCTTCCAATGATACACTTATGGCTACCATAATAAAATATGACAAAAATTGTCTTTACAAAGTGCTGAATGACTGGCCCAACATACAGCAAGCGCAGTTCATTGTACCATAGCAAAAGGTTCCAGGTTCCGACTACCCAGTACATTTGGACGGGAAAACAAAGCCCAGCTTATTGTTTGCCACCACAGCTTGGAATTGAATCCATGACAGAATGGGTGGCGGCACAGCACCATGGACACTGACGTAATAATGTAAGCTCAAGGGCACTAGCTGGCAATGTAAACAAGCATAATCACAACATGAGCCTCATGAGACTGTAAACCGAAAATAACGCAAACATTACAATTACACAAATACAAGGGACAGTTGTGTACTATATAGTAAAGAGGGATTTGGACACACATACCTTCTGTATAACGCCGGATCAATGATGTCTTTCCTGCAATAAACAAAAAGGTCAGTCACTACTAGCAAAATCCCCTGAAATTAAAGTGCCCTACAACATTTTCCCCAAGAATCCTTGAACGACCTCACCACAGGATGCGAGGATGTTCCCATCCCCTGATAAGGTACTTTTACCACATGGCACTCACATTTCCTCTAAGCTACCCAGGGCAGCTTTTCCATGGGGCATGTGCGCCAAGACGTCATCGTCAGCGTGCTGCAGCACAGAGGATGTCGCCAGTGTTCCCACAATAGCGCTACCTAGCAGCGAGGATTTGCAGGATTGTGAGAAACGCTTCTCACTTTCTTGGGCTTTGGACGTCATCGCATGCGGCTGGCTCTCCCACACACGATGGCAACAGGCTTCCCTAAGACAATCCCATGAATGCCTTTTTCGTTCCCCGATTGAGCCTCTGTTCACGAGACGTAACTCATGAGCAGCATAAGCTTGACTTTATGACATGGGCAAACCTTACTAACTCCTGTTGCGGTGAGGAGAACATAACTGATTCCCCGTTAATACAATTTGTATAATGCAGCTAGTGTGCCTCTAAGTAAGTGCAAATAAATATCCTGGTTGCTGGTATGCACTGCGGTGCTGTGTCTTTTGTTCCTTGAGCACAGCAGAGGACCCACAAGAAACTCATCACCTCAGAAATAGCTTACAGCAAGAATTCTTTAATCCATCAAATACGTCATTAGCTTTTGAAGCTACGCAGAGTGTCGATGAAAAGGGGGGCACAAAGCTAGGTCAGCACACGTCGTGAAATTGAGCATTTTCCCTTCTTTCTCTTTCTTTGCATGTTGGGCAGACTGCTGCCAAAGGGACATTGAGGGACAGACAAGGTGTAGGCCCGACAAGGGGCACAAGCGTCACATCTCGAAGGCCTCAGTCTCGGCCAGCTGGTCCAAGTAAAAGTCCGTCACACCAGACAAACCGCAGGCCTGACCTGCCACTAGCATGAACCACACACACTTTGTTCTGATCTCTGCTCCTTAACAACCCACCCACCGGAACCCAATAATGTGTTCACACGCCATGATCACTTTCGTCGTGATCACTTTCGTCGTGATCACTAGTGTACAGCCAATCATTCAAAAAAAAAATTTACACGCCACTAAGACATGTAGAGGTGCCTTACGGTGGCCATGGCAACCACAATGACCATGAAGTGCCACCGTGTGTACAGTCTAGCCAAGGAGCATGGAATGGTAAGTGTGCTAGTGGTCTCTGCTACAACGATATGCTGTCATAGTGGCCCAGTAGGTGAGAAAAGACCCGACTCATGTGCATGTTTCAAATAGCACTGGGAAAGTATGTCATATGCTGCCTCACACAAACATAGCAGAAAAAAACAAGAAGGTGACCACTGATCGAAACTGGAAGTGCAGGGATAAGAACTTATCTTTGCACTTCCAGTTTCTCTATACAAAAACACCAAAAGAGTAACTTTGGTCTTTTGGCATTCCTAAACAGAAATGTATACATTTAAAAAATTTATTGAACTCAAAATGAACAACTGACGCATTAAAGCAGGTGTTTTCGTGATCATGAAACAAGCTAATGTAGTGCAGCCTGCAACAGTGCAAGGGCCCAGGGCTGCCAAAACCTGATGTGTAGACACTTAGAAGCAGTATTCACAAATGGGCAGCTTAATGAGAGCACCTGAAGCAGGCTACTCATCTCAACAATGGTGTAAATACAAGGACACAGTTCTGTTTACAGCATTATCTTTCAGGGGAAGTGCCAGCAGCAAGTACTGACGTTCCACCTTCCAAAGCTTGTTGCACAGGTGCTATGGAACCTGTCAAAGAAAGTTTTCACATTCCGAAAGAAACAGAGCGGCTGCACCTGTCAGCAATTCAAAATCTACCAGATGTAAAGTCCGGAAATGAATCCCGAGGCCTCAGGCAACATGACGCTATACAGCTAACTATCCACTGTCTGACAGCAACTCTGAGTTTCTTTGCACCACTAACTGATATTCTACAGAAGGCAGTGCCATATGGTATGTACGCAAGAAAGGTGGAACCACACTTTTAACATCAGTCTGATACGAGTATCCCTAAGCCTGCACTAGTATCTGCAAAACTGGAAGCACAGTTATATATGCTGATGCTCACATACACTACTACCAAATTATCTTGAAACCTGTAGCTGCAGCTCAGTCCGACACAAAGCGTAGGCTACTCAAGGCTGCTTCCCAAACTTGATACTCGTTTTGGCATTCTGTCCCCTTTCACCATTAAAGAAAAGCTTCTGCATAAAACCTGGTAGATCTTAGGCCACTGCTTGGATGAAGAGTTGCAAAAGGACATCAAAATGCTATGGCGAGCAGCACAGATGCAATCTAGCTTGGCTTCAAAAGACTCCACACTGAGTAATAGTGAATTCCACTGGTGGATCCGGCGCAAGCTTTCTTGCTCCGCGGCCCACAATTTGAATTCCACTGGTAGATCCAGAGCAAGTTAGCATTTTCCAATGGTAGATTTAGAGCGACGCACGCCGCGACGGAGCACTCTGTGTTCATCCCTCTCATAGAGCCGGACTTCGCTGGAACTCCAACGACATGGTGCTGTCACTTCCGGAACAATAGAATAGATCGGCTGCTTGCAGCTATTTTTAAGGCGCTATCTGGTAACCCTACCGCACTGTGTCCCTTGGCCACTAAATCCATCAAAAGGCGTTGGACAGCAGGAGTAACTGGCAAAACATCCATCGCGCTCATGCACAATGCAAAGTGCATTTTAAAGAGACACTGAATGCACCTGGCGCAGTGTCTAGAACCCCCACCACGGTCCAATGCAAGGTTGGTAACCTGAGTAACCGGATGCATGTGACAACTTCCGCTGTAGTCCTTGTCAGAGTGTGTTTATTTTTCACTGGTCGATCGGGGTCGGGTAGCTCCGCGACGGATTTTTTTTTTTTTTTTTTGCTCCTTCATGGATTCGGCGTAGCACTCGAGATACGCCAAAGGAATTCGCCATAAGAGATGGCATATATGGAATAACACACACACAGACAAGAGAGGTAGACAACACGAGCGCTCATGGTGTCTACCTCTCTCTTGCCCATGTGTATGTTGCACAGCCTATCATGAATCGGTACCAACTCACCCAAGCTGTCCATACTTTTACGGTGTGTAGGCTTGCATATGTATGTCTCCACCAGCCTCATGGATCGTGTGCCTATTCGAGAGCAGTTGATGGCACTGCAAGCTAAGCCACATCACAACCAGAGACATCTCGAGTAGCCGCTACTAATACTTTACAACTGCTGGACCTCAAGCCTACAGCCACAGCAGCAGGAGTTGGATTGTTCAAATACATGTTCTAATTATGTAGATAAACTCAACAATCACAGTGAGCAGGATAGAAGGCAACCAGAACAACTCTGGTCGCTTGATAAAGTACAGTGTGATTGAAATCATAGGTGCTGCTGACCCACTGCCATGGTGCTGTCCCCACATGAAGAAAAACTATCAGGAACGATCAAGTGGGGAAGCTGTAAAGACTCCAAGTACATATCGCAGCTCTATGGACGTGAGTGGCTATCCCAGCCAAGATCAACATGGCCTAGAGAATCGGAAGTGAGCATAGAGATCTACAAAGAGACAGCGTGTGAAATGCAACAGGTACAGCCGCCCAAATCTTTAGCTATCCTGCGCGAGCGCCGACTTTTTTGTGCGTCAGCGCCGTACGACGGAGCCAAGTTGCAAACGGCGAGATTAAGCGCATGCCCATGAAGCGCGCTCAGTTGGGCCCATCGTCTGCTTGGCTGTTCCTTCGTGAGAACGTCGCCCCGCATTAACTCGCTTCAGACGGACAAACAGCCCATCTTGCTCGTATCTTACGTTCCGAAGATCAGCAAGCAACCGAGAAAATGAAATCCGCGGATACTTCACATGCCCCATGCGCGGGGGCCCATGTGACGTATCCGCGGATTTCATTTTCTCGGTTGCTTGCTGATCTTCGGAACGTAAGATACAGGCAAGATGGGCTGTCTGTCCGTCTGAAGCGAGTTAATGCGGGGCGACATTCTCATGAAGGAACAGCCAAGCAGACGATGGGCCCAGCTGAGCGTGCTTCATGGGCATGAGCTTACTCTCTCCCTGTTTGCAACTTGGCTCCGTCGTACAGTGCTGACGCACAAAAAATTCGGCGCTCGCGCAGGATAGCTAAAGATTTGGGCGGCTGTACTTCCAAGAGCCCAGAATAATTGACACCCTTACTGACTTGAAAAAGATTAGCAACCTGCAGAAACTACCGCACATCACTTCATGGGTATTTTTATCAACAAACTGGTGCCATTGCACACAAATGTCACTTTTTTAAAAAAGTAAAACGACTTCATGTGTCAATTAAAACCGTCATAGGCCACGTTACAGTGTAAGCAGTGCTACAGGGAACTGCCCCAACACACTAGTTCTGCATGTGTACAAACATGGAAGCTTGAATGCAACATACAGCTTCAGAGTTGCTTATCTTCAGCCTTTATGTCAAGGGAAAGTGCAGGTGCCCATTGTATGCCATAGCAACCATGGTATAAGTTGTACCAGTAGTGATTTTATCAGCAAGATTTTTCATAAACGTAAGTTGGCTTACCAACACCAAAATCACCAATAACAAGGACTTTGAACAGCAGGTCTTCAATGTCATACTTTGTGGAGTCAAATGATCCACCCTGCCCGTTGGCTTCTTTCAGTGATGACATGTTCTGAACCTGAAACAATATTTGTAGATGTAAGGAAACTAGAAGAATGGGCCCAAATTCAATGCCGGCCCAGCTATAACACGGCATCCTGGAGATGTCCTGCAAGACATTTTTGCAGCACAGGCGAATGGTACGTTTCCGCTCGTGATTGAAAGTGCAGTGCGCGACAGCCGCATAAAATTATTATATTCTGAAGTGTTTTGCCACGTGTTCCCTATTAATCCCTTTACCACCCCAGATTTTTTTTACAAGTTCGCATATCGCATTACGACCCCATCAAAACTATAAAAAACAAAAACAAACAAGATCCCAACCGCGACTTCAATTGAGCTTAGCCGCCATACAAGCGACGCGCGCAGATTTGTTCGATTAAACTAGGAGAACTGCGTAAAGAAAAATATTAGCCCCCTCCCCCTTCGCTCTTCATTCAGCTCCTCGCGAGAGGGGGAAAAGGACGGCCAGCAACGGCAAGCGGACAGCTGGGAACCTTATCAGGGCCAAGTAATGCGAGTCTCGCATGAAAAACAAGCATAAAATTATACCGAGATGTGTTACTGGGCAAAACACGCTGCAGTCTTGCGCTGAGCAATGGCAGAGAGAGTAATCAACCAGGCAAAACGGAGCGCTACCGACAGCACAGTCGGAGGCATGCATGACGTGCTTGCGAGATAAGAGGTATTTAATCTAGCTTAATATCAGTTCACACTCGCAGTGATTGCACGGCTTCGCAAGGTCACCGGCGCGGCCGTGAACGGGAACTCTACTTAAAGTGACACAAGAAAGTCCCGCTATTTCTTCGAAATGCTCCCTCTCACTGAACCTGCCAAGAATGCGCTTAACATTTCTCGCGTGCGCCCAAAAACGCGGGAATGAGGTTACGTTACCTTGGCGATGAGGATCCATGAGAGGAAAACGATGTTTACCTGAGAAGACAAGTGGCAGTGACTAAGGAATTAAATACTTGTAGCCGCATTGTGCTACTTCCGCGCGCTCACGGACTCTTTGTACGCTAAAGAATGCGCTCCGCATGCGCGCTTACAAACACACATACGCTGCTACCTGCTGCTGCACACAACGCGACACACACACGTGTCTCAGCGTTCACATGAGTCACCTGGCGACGGACAGCCAATAGGAATCGCGCTCGCTCGGAACAGGCTCTTGTATTGGGCAGCCGGATGACGAACGCTATGACGAAACCATGACGTTGGCGACACGTTTATATAGCTGTACATGATGTACTTCATTCTTGCTCGTTGCACCGGAACGATGCTGAGTTAATGTTATTATGTATTTGTCTCACTAAGCGTTGTGCGAAATCCTATAAAAAAGGAAAGGGTAAAAAAAAGATGGGGTGAGAGAGAAAACGAAAAGAGGACAGTCCCGCAGCTTTGGAAAACGAATCTGAAAGTGAAAGTGAAACAAGTCCTCACTGTATGACTCGTGCGTGTCGTAGCAGCTCTCACCAGTGCTGTAATAACAAGATGAGTAGTGGTTCCTAAACATAACGCCTGTGGACATTGTAGAACGTACTAAAACTCTGGGTTCCTGACCGTGTACACACACACTCAGGGAACCAGCAGTAGACAACTTTGTAGTGTGACAACGACGCCCCATTTATCCCCACCATGATGCCCAGAGAAGATTTGTGCCTCCCCATTTCTAAGTAAAGGAACACAGATTAGCCCATGGATTAACCATAGTAAAGAACAGACTAACAGGCGAGTCATAGGTTTTCTACAGGCGGGTGGTTTCGTCTCATCTTTAGTGATGTGACACGGACCAATCGAGGCATTAGCTTATCTGCACGTGTACTTGAAAAGGAAGTAACCAGATTCTTTATCGAGGCGCAGGAACGTAATTGTGGAAAAGGGGAAAAAATGCAATCACAAGCATGATAAAGTAATCGCACGCCTGCCGCCATGCTGCGCTACCACCCACCCATCGTAGGCGCTGCGGTCGTAGGTGTTCGTCATCATCACGTGACCCGACCCAGGCCGCGTTGGAAATCGGTAGCCGCCTTTCCTCGCTGTGTGGCCCACCGGCATTGTTAGGTTAAAAGCTGCTCAAAGTAGTTTGTAAGCAGGCTTCCTTTTAAGTAAGTATCGGTGCTCTTTGGTTTCAGTTGTGGCGGCCTGCTGAATTGCGTATTGATTGATCACTCGTCGTGTTTGAATGCAGCAAGCGCGCCGGCAACATGGCGTCTCATGGCGCCTTTGTTCGCCGTCGATTAACGTCGACGTGGTAGCTTGCCACTGTGCTAACCTCGCATCGAGTAGGTGCTCGAAAAATGCTTGCTTGAGCACCGTCACCTAATGACGGAGCTGGCGTTGTGCGTTATCAGTGCGCGGTGAAAGTTGCATGCGCCTTCGCGTTGTGTGGAAAAGGCCTGTCCACCATCTTGGGGGAGGTAGGCGAGTATCTTTGTTCCGCACGGCACGCACATTTTTATTCTGGCGCACATATCGATTTCTATCTCGGACGTTGCGCTGAAATTGCGCATTTAGGTCGCAAGTGCCGAGTTACCGCAGGGTGAGCTTGGTCTCCGCGTGGTAACTCTCTGGCAGCGGGTGTAAACGGGTAGCCGTGCCCATACATCGAGTTCGCGCTTTGAGTAGTGCGACGTAGCCGTAAAGAAGGTGGACTCGTGGCATCTGCGCGGCAGCTGTTCGAGGACTAACGTATTGCCTCTTGTCTTCTCTTCCAGGTTAGCGCAACAAGTGACGCAATGGTAAGCCACGTTTGTTGCTTTTCTCGCGATATTCAATGTCTGCGCGTCTTTTTTATCTGTTTTATTTTGGTACTTGACCCGATTAGCGGAATGCTGTAGCTCAAGGCTTAAAGCCCATTAGCGGTAACTGTAGAAAGAGGAGCCTTTAAATTAAGCCGGGCCGTGCTAAATATTGTTCCCTATGAGCTTTACTATTGAGGAGGAGTTGAGCCCTCGGGGAAGTGCCGAATGCGTTTCGACAGGCACGTCAATGACGCACTGATGTTACTGCGTAGCATCGTGAGCGGCGTTTCTAGTTTATAGTTCAAGTAACTGCGCTAAAGGCCGCTCCTCGGCACTGAATTTTCCAAGCGCGCTTAATTTCTGTTGTAACCGTAGCAGTTCCTAACATTCTTCAAAAATTTCATTTGTCTTACTTTTTGCACGTAACGCACGTTACACAATCGCGTGTTTCAGGCAGGCAACCTCCGGTTTCTTGCCGAGGCTGCATTACGTGCGCACTAAAAATACGTGGTCTTTATCGGTCCGCAATTGCATGCTTTAAAGGGGCCTTCCACACCTTATTTAACTGTTTGAGAAATTGCACGTTAGTTTGGGAGGGGGAGGGGCTGGTTTTTGTGAACATGTGACAGCAAATATTAGCGCCCTGGGAGCACCAGGGGATCGGCAGTCTAGCTTCAAAGACAACCGGGAACTGCCTGTTCTTTCAACATGCGACAATGTGACCAGTGCACATTGCTTTTTGTTTGTTTGTGCTTCAGAAACTTAAAATGTAGAATATGTAACTAAACGCCCTCTGCAGCAGTTGATGCTTCGCCGTCTGTTCTTCAGCCTCCTTTTCACAAAATGTATTTTGGTCTACAGTAGGGTACGCATATGAACAGTGTGACAAGTAGCTTGCAAGTGAATTATTTGGGATCTTCATTGGATCAGTGTGTTCGCTGCATACATGTCAGGGTTGGGGAGACTGCGCCGCATCGAGCCACTTTTTTTTTCCCCTCCCAGCCTAAGCTGTACGTGGGCAGCCTTCCCGAGGGGTGCGATGTGGCCTCTCTTGAAGCCCTGTTTGCCAAGTATGGCAAAGTGGAGGAGTGCGACATTGTCAAGAACTATGCCTTCGTGCACATGAGCTCGGAAGAGGAGTCAAAGATGGCCATAGACGCACTGCACAACTCTGAGTTCATGGGCGGAAAGATCACCGTTGAGGTGAGGCTCTTGCCTTTGATGATGCAGGTTTCGAGACCTAACAAACTTGCTAGTGCCCGGTTTAGGATGATAGGAAGTTGGAGATGGTGGGGGCTTCATTGTGGGAAAACACAAGCACAGTGAATCTGAAAATACTAAAAGCATTGTTGGGGGATTTGATTCTCGTGTAGGTACGCATGACTTGATTTTTCTACAATTGCTGTTTCACATGCGGTGTGACTGGCACAGGCTGTTATACAGTGTGGCTGGTTGGACAAACTTGTGGTTGGTGGCGTGTAATTTGCTCACATAAATCCAGACTACGGCTTAGGTGAGCAACTGGACATGAGTCGGGTTTCATTATTATGCTGCTTTATGTTACCGGAATAACTGATCTTTGCTGTAGCTAGTGTGTATACCTCAGTTTCAGAATGTAGTTTCATGTGTTTGAACTACGGCTTATGTGAGCAACTGAACATAAGTCGGGTTTAATTATTGTTATGCTTTATGTTAGCGGAATAACTGATTTTTGCTGTAGCTAGTGTGTATACCTCAGTTTCAGAATGGAGTTTCATGTGTTAGCACTGTTTGTTTCCGCCTTTCCGTGTGGGTTTGCGGACCAATGCCTCGATTGTCTTCCTTTACAGGCTTCACACAGTAAGGTCCGTCCCAAGCCAGGCATGGGTGGACGCGGCCAGTGCTACCGTTGTGGCCGCCAGGGTCACTGGTCCAAGGAATGTCCGCGAAACCCGTAAGAGCAGGCTAATTTCAGCTCTTCTTGTGCATTAGTTTATCGATGTAATTAGAAGTTCAAGATGTGCTCTTCAGCACCTGAAGTGTAGTATGGTGCAGTCTTTGAGATGGAAGGGTTGGATAGGTTGAGGGTTTTGTAGGTAAGATTTGGGCATTGTTTCCTGTTGTGTGCTGTTCACAGTAGTGCCCACTTTTAGATTTTAGCCAGAGTCGTGCTTCACAAGATCGCAGCTTTTCGAATTGCCTTGTTCGAAAAACTGCAACTATTGCAGGCTTAGCAAGCAGGTTCCACTTGTATTTTAAATGTAAAGTTGCACAATTTAAATGTAAAGTTGCACAAAAGTCTTCTGTAGTTACATTGTGCAAGACTTGGATTTTAATCTGTTTTGAATTTGTTGCTGATGGCCTCTTAGTAGCAAGGCGACACTGACACCTGCTCTTGTGTTGTGCTTCCCAAGTCATCGGCGTCTGAAGTTACATTGTGGTTGGGAATTTGCTGCAGGAATGCGCGCTTTGGCTCTGGGATGCCCATGATGCCTCCTGGTGGTGGCCCGCTGGCACGCTACCCTGGTGTTGGAGGACCCGAGCGGCTGGGCTACGGCTCCGGTGGCCCCGACCGGTTCATGGACCGGGGTGGGGCCTACAGCGACAGGGGCTTTGGGGCTGCGCCCGGCTATGGCGACCGCATGCGACCTTACCCAGACCCGTATGAGCGCCGGGCTGCTCCGCCACCGCCCCCGTCAGCTGCTCGCGACGACTTCTACTACTACCGCCGACCGTACGAAGACTTTGGGTTAGCATCTTATCTGCCTGAATGCACAACCAAAATACCTTCGTTTACGAGAGGCATGCGTGTAGATGAAAATGTTTCTGTAATTATTGCGTCCAGGGCAAACTTCTTTTAATGATTCCCATACCTGCCAAGTCTCCCTGATTACCCGGGAGACTTCTGGATTTTGACCGTTTCTCCCGGTTGTATGGGTAACAGGAAAACCTCCCGGAAATTCAGTTGCACACCGATGTCTGTCGGGATAGCGCCTGCGACCGGCTGTCTATGGTTCTTCGCCCGACGAAAGACTGGGCTGGGCGTTTCCTCTCAGCTTCACACGCAAGTGATGAGAGGCCTCGCATGCGGAGCGATGTTATCGCGTGTGCCCTTCGTGCGACGCAGACGGCCAGGTCATTTCATCTCTACGCAAGCTGCGTTCGTCCCCAGCACTAGTGCGCTTTTACTCGCGCGTAAAACATACGATGCGTAAGCGATGTCATCGATTTGGACGTACAGAACAATGGCGACTGCAAAAACCCGCTGACAGTGCGCATATAATTGCTATTGCAATATAGCAATACAGCCCCCCTCCACACACACACAGACCATTCCGCTGAGTAAATCTCCCGGATTTCGTTTCTTCGAACCTGGCAGGTATGGATTCCTATGTCGTGAGCAAGCTTCAAACTTAAGTGTGTAAATGCTTAGAGACAAGCTTATGTGCGCTGCCCTGCTGTGCTGCAGTCAGTTTGTCATGACTTTTTATTGTGTATTGAAATATGCTGTCTCGTGACACTTACTGTTCAAATATCCTGGCATGCAATGTAAATACCTTTGTGTTACCATAGAACTTGTACAAAATTCTGCTTAAAATGTCGTGGACGCTGTTTGTGATACAACTTCGCACATCTTTCAGGAGCAGCTACTATGGCTCTCAGGATGGCCCAAGCCAGAGTTACGGCAATGGCTACAGGTAAGTTCCTCTTACGAGTTGTTCTGCACGGTGCCATTTCTTGAACTTGTATTTACTCTTAATCGTTTTTTGGTGGCGGCTTGTAGTTCTGCTCAGTCGGGCGTGAAGCATGTGCGACTGGAGAAGGGGTGGGGAGGATTGCGGCCACTGTTAAGTGCATGCATTGATTAGCGGGGAAAAAAATATGTGGCTCGCTCCGGAAAAATGCTGGCAGTGCTGTGCTTTTTTTTCTCTCCCTCTTCCCGATGCTCGGGTTGCCCACGTGCACCCGGCTAACGCGCAGCTGCGTGCCCTCTCTCTTCTCCAGTTATTCGACCGAGCGGACGGCGTACCCCAGCGCGTCGCGAACCCCCGCGTTCTAATGAGAGCGCGCGCGCGCGTCTCTGCACGAGCGGACTCGGGGGAAGTCTTCTTCCGGACGCGCTTCACGGACTGGCGGAGGTCGCGTCGTGGCTAGCCGGACTTTGTGCGTGTTTCGCCACCGTGCTCTGCAGCAAGAGGCTCTCGCGACATAGCACACACATCTCACTCCTCTGAACTTTTTTTTTTCTTCTGCTTTTCCCTTGCTCATCACAAAACTCGTGAAGCCTCATTGATGTCATTGAAGTGTGTGTACATGCTTTGTTTTTCTTTGAGAAACTCCCTCTTCGTCATGTGAGTAGCAGACATTTCTTTTCATCACTGTTTTCTTTCATACTGACTGAATAAAGGATGCGGTGTGTCGCAGGCGTGCACCTTGTGTTATGAAGTGGCGTGTCGAGTTTCTCTCGGGGGATCTAACTGCAGGCTGTGTACGGTCGCGGTGACGTGTCACGTCTAGCGGTCATTGCTAGGCCTGTTACTCTGGCTACTGAAGAAAAAAAAGCAGCCGGGTGGGACAGACCATGCCGTTAGCACAAAATGTTCTTGCATGCGCTCCTAGAGGAGTGGGAGGTTTCAGCATTGTGCTGGCCGAGGCGACTTCCCCTAGTGGCCGGGTTGCGTAGCTGGCTCGGCCGTGACAGAGGAGTGTGTGTATCGCGCACCATCCGAGCGGAGCACAGCGCTTCCTTTTTGAGCCAGAGCCTGGTTTGGCGCTGGGCGGGGTCTCTCTTTCCCCTCACAGGTTCTGGCCGACGGCTCGCAGCGAGTGGACAGGCCCGCAGGACTTGTCTGCTAAGGTGGTGGTGGTGGTGCTCTGGTATGTGTTGCACGTGCCTTCTCTTGCAGGTCTGCCCGCCAGTACGGTCGTCGTCCGAGTGTGCGTTAATAAAAGCCGTTCACATCAGCCCAGTGTTTGTGTTCACCACCTTGGTGCTTGGTCATGCCCTCCTCCCCTGGCATTATGTGGCTGTAAGTTGGAGCATTCCTTGGATGTGCATTTTAGTGCTCGCTGTCGGCCACATTGCAGCACTACATTGTGAGTCTCAGCTCTGTCGCAACTGGTGCTTTTGCAAATTTCGGCATGACTTGTGATAACTATTCAATGAAAGGCAGTTAATTTGCACTTCTGTTGCAAACTTGTCTTTCGTGGACTGAGAGTTTAATCGCAGGCAGAAGGGTGGTTCTTCAGCAGGAAGTGAGAAATGACTTCCTGCAGTCATTCCTTCCTAGCTTCGAAAAAGCGGCAGAGGAACCCCTAGCCTTGTGCTACTGCCGGGTTGCGTGGCCTTCTGAATGTTTCACTTTTCATCACATGTGGTCTGAATAAGCAGTGTTCATCGGTGTCGTATATTGTGTAAGAAAGTGCCTGTGTCAATCTCTTGGAGCTAGACGTGCGTGGGCTAATTCAGTTGCTGTGGCGATTGCATATGGAATTATCTTCAGTGATTTATGCAGAGTTGAGGTTTTCAGATTCCCGAAATGTGTGGATTTTTCCCTTATTCTTTCAAATGTCAGAAGTTCTAGTTGGTACCGACGGAGGGGCGATAAGCTTGGACAGCGAACGTGCCTTAGTGGAAATTTCACTTATAGTTTGGAGGAAGTGGTCCGCTAAAGCTCTTGTCTAGTAAGACTCGGAGATTTCTTTTGCGGGCGTGCCTAATTGCCGCAGTCTTGTAAGATAACCTTTTGTTGGGCTAGTTCGTACTTAAGTGATACATTTCACGCAAAGCGAGAGAGTAGAGTAGCAGTCTTGCGATTACGTTTCTACTGTCCCTGTTACATTAAAGTGCACGGGCCTACTGATGGCAGGCTCTCGTCTGAATTTCGTAACGTCGTTGACCGATGAAACGGGGCGTCAAAAGGCGAAGGTGCTGACCTTTTATACACGAACTTCTGAATATAAACACTGTGAAATGTATGTTATGGGAAAGGAAAACGTTGCTCTAAGGAAGCCCGTAACTGTAATAAAATATTGGGAGAGCAATGTCCTTCGCTCGTTGTAAGCGAGACCTGAAGAAAGTTGTGGTGAGAGATCATTCGGAAATCAGAAAATTGCATCGCGCATTTAAAGGGACACTAAATAGCAGAGAAGTACGCGGGCATAAAGCCGAAAGCTGTTCTCTGGCCGAACCAATTCGCTCAGCGTAGGGCAAATAGGGAAATCGTCGGGAGAGGCTTTCGCAGAGAAGTGGACTTAAAAGTAAGCGATTGTGGTTGTGTTAAAAGGACGCTAATTTTTGCAGCCCGTGTCAAGCGGCCGTAGTCGAAAGGGTCTGAAAAAGGGGGCCGTTGTGGAGGGCTACGGAAATTTTGACCGCCTGGTGCTTAACGTGTACTGACAACACACACTACACGGGCCTCGGGCATTTTCGCCTCCATCGGAAATTAACCTTTCACAATATCAGTACCACTCTTGCAGAAAACGCTTAGAGAGAACACAGAAATCTTCACGTTTCCCCACTATTACGCGCCGTGACGCATAGATTTTGAAAGCTCATTTTATGGAGGATAAATTCATTTCCACTAAAGATCAGTTGCGTTGTATACTAGAGCGGCCAAACACTAAACGTAGCAAGTTAAATTTCATTGAGCCTACGGCGTCGAAATACGGAGAAAATACTTTGAAATCCGTGACAGCGCTTGTGCGCAGTTTCTTCGGCGCGAAATTTAAAAATGAAACTTAACCTGTAATACGTTAGTCCTCGAATAATTTGTCGGTCTCCGCTCTTTAAATGTGTCCCTTTAAATATATATTTTTTTATGATTCACCTCTTTATAAGTCAACATATTGCAGGCACACCAAATTCTCAGGGTTTTTAAGGGGCGGATACGAAGTTCTGTTGGTTAGGTTTGGTCTAACTGAAAATTTCACTTTGGTAGGGTGGGAAGGGGTGTGGGGGTTGTAAATCCCTGCTCCACAGTGGGATTGAGCCACGACTGTTACGGCGCACAGCGACAAGATCTTTTGTAGTGGACAACATCCAGGAGCGAGAAAGCAAGCTCGGTTTGGCACTCCGGTGCTAGGCGCCTCGCACCATGCCGAAAAATCACGCAAAGAAGGACGGCACACATTCTGCGCCAGCAAGAAAACCGTCCAAACGAAGGTCCACGCACGACTTGTCTGCGAAAAACTCTGAGGCTTCGGTCGCCACGACCACCGAGGAACAATCCGATCCAGGCGAATCGAGGCCCGCTCAACCTGCAAATGCGCGACAAACCCAGCAGCAACCACCTCAGCAGCAGCAACAGCCCCAGCAGCAACTACCCATCTATTACCAGGCACAGGCGCCCATGCTTCCGATGCAGGGTGCCATGCAGGTATTGTATGCCCTCCCCATGCACATCACATTGTATTTAACGTTATATTTACATGACACATTCACATTTAAAGGTACACTAAAGTGCAGTTTTTCTAGTGTTAGCTCTTCACTATACCAAAAACACCAATCTTTGGAGCAGAAAACGTTCGGTAAGCTGGAAGAGGCGCAAAAAGAAAACGCAGGTAGCGACGCCACTAATGTGAAGTTCCAGTACTAAAACTCGTGACGTCACAGATATTTGAGTCTGCTAAGGCCTGCATAACTATCGGTTAGGAGGACCTAAATTTGTGTTCCAAGAAAGCCCGAGACTTGGCGCAGGGAGTTTCAGAACATTTGATAACGGCGAATTTGGCGAGAATACGTAAAAGAAAAAAAATCGGCCTTCTGACTTCATTTGGTTCCGAAGTTCGAGCGCGTATTTCGAAACTAAAATTGAAAATTTTCTATTTAAATATTAAACATAAATGTTGAAATTGACGGCATTCGAGTTATCGAAGCGTATGTTATCTAAAACTCGTATCGGCAAATCTTTTCACCATACCGAAAACGCCGCTCCCTTGCGCGAAAAAGCGCTTGCATGGTACCACGCACGCGCGAAGAATGCAAACGCCGTCCTAACGTTCTCGCAAACTCGCCGTGACGTCAAAGGATTTGTCAGCAAGAACTGATGCTGTGCTCTCGATTAGCATACTTGGCATGTTCAAGGAAACGCCATTGCTTTAATGGGGCCAAAATTAGATGCACGCACTTTGAAATCCCCTTTAATCAGTACATCGCGAAAAAAGTAAGGCTTAATTATCTAATTTGAAATCTTCGACGTCATATTTAGAGTCGTGCAGAGGTTTCGGCGCGAAATTCAAGCATGCATATGTTACCTTGATTTCATCATTTCTGATGAACCCACGATCACGAACTCGTTGCAAAAAAAAAAAAAAAAAAAACAAAAAAAAGGTCAGTGTCAACTTCAAGCAGATTTTGTTTCACCATATATTGGCTTCGACTTAGCAATTAAATGTGCGCTATAATCGGTAAATGAAGTTAGCTATGTAGTTAAAAGGATGTTCTGGCTGCTGTAGTATTAAATGGCTGGTGCGGCATGGGTTAGATATGAGCAATTGTTTCGTGAAAGTGTTGAGCAATCAAATTTGTGTGTTACCATGCATGTACTATGGTAAACCATGGACTATTGTCATGGGCATAACAAGGAATTCTTCAAATGATGAGGTGATTCAATTTCAACATTGACCCTTTCACCATGTCAGTGATTATTGTAGTACCCTTGCATTTCTATAAGACATAACAGTGAACTTTCCTCTACGCTTTCCCTAGCTTCATTACTTGTGCCCGCTTGCTTTAGGTGTTGAATATTGTGGACAAGTGCTTCAAGCACAGCTGGCAACAAATGGCGCATACAGTAGAAATAGGCTTGGCAATGAAGAATAGTAATAATATAAAGTGGAAAGAAATATCAAATGTGAGGTTAGGAGCTGGATGAAATTATGACTCCATTTGGTCACAGTAGAAAGTAAAAAAAAAGAATGTTTATTCATTCACACATCACATCTAAAGCGATGTGAAGTTCCAGTTAATATAACTACAATTAATATACAGATTGGTGTTGGGCTGGCCTCTCACTCTGAAATAGTTTATAACAAATTTCCTGTTTCTTTTTCCTAATTTGAAAGAGCTTACATGCCACCATTTTCATTAGTCGAGGCGGCGACTGTCGCCGCATAAAACACCCAATTTAATGTGTATGGTGGTTTATGTGAGGTTTATCAAAGTCCCAAATCGCGCGATGCCCATTGTGCCAGGGTCAAGTGTTCGTGGACCCGAATGACCCAAATACATTGCACTATGAGGGCTTCGACCCTGGTGCCCGATTCTCCAACCTGGCGCCACCCCGAGTCCCGCCACCACCGCCAGGAGTCATGCCCAACCCAGCCCAGGTGGCACTTATGCAAGGCCATAACGTCGTCGTCACACAGCGCAAGGCCAATGTCATCTCGGGAGGATCCAGTGGCGGCGTAGACACAGGCTGCACACTGCAGTGATTTCATTGTTGCCCATGCGTGCCTCTCTCTAAATTCACACGGTAACTGAAATCTCGCATCTGAACTGCCATATTCGATGCAATAAATTGCTTGCACTGTAGTAATGCTTCTATATTCAAAACCTGTGTTTCATGGCTGTTCAAGTGGTATCACTGAACACAGCCTTAGTGCCATGCATGTGACACTTCAGAAATATAGTTTATGGTATATAGAAATATGGTTCTCGTGAAAATACTACGGACATGGAAAAATGAGGAAACATCATTACAGAGTGTGAAGGCATAGAAAGTTTTATTCTGTTGCTTACAGGAAAAAGGACTTTCATGAACCATTACAAAATGGCAGTTGACATATATTATTGGCCCACCCAAACTGTTTGCTATGCTCGATCACATTCCATCATCATGGGTTTTTTTTTTCCTTTTTTTTAACTACAAAGTCGCTTCCACAATACTGGAAGCCCAACCAAGCTAATGGACAGTTACTGCAAGAAGTGTGATGCACGCAAGGTAAGCAAAAAAAAGGGCCACATGATATTCAGTTACTGGCCCAATAAGGGAATGTATGGTACATATTTCTTTTAAGCATCAGCCACACTGGAAGTCATCGTTGATGAAACATGCAATCAGCACTGCATAGCCAACATAACAATTGATCAATAAACATGCACTGTGCCTCTATGTGCATATCTAAACATAGTACAAATAAAACAATGTTAAAACCAAGACATCAGTTTGATCAAATCGCCCTGTAAATGAAAACATACAGATTCGTGCGCTGCACAATGGCTACTTGTTCATATGCTTCACGCAGGACAGACCAAATGAAAATATTGCACAATACTGACGCACATGAACATTGAGGAACATCGATCTGCTTTAGTAGTGGCAAAGGCAAAGAGTGCGGTTGTTGCGATGTCGTGTTTTTTTGCGAAAGAACGTTGTCCTTAACGCTCTTAATTTTTCGAGCAATACAAGAACGAACTGTACAATTTCTCCTTCGAAGAATCGCCGTCATACGGCCAGGAACGACGGCAATCAGCCGCGTTTCAGGGCGACCTGGAAACTGAGGGGCTGACGCGGCAGGTAGCGTCATCTCGACATCGTTGGTTGTGCAGTGTCGTCGCCTACTCGACAACACCGAAGTAACGGAGCACATTTTGTGTGTACCGAGGCAAAAAGACGTACGTCGTGTAGCTTGACATGGCGACAACGGCTACAAGTCCGATATCTGACGATCGGGTTAAGGAAACGCTAAGCACAGGCCGGCCGTGTCACGGCAGCAGTACGGCATAGAACTAGGAACCATGACCTGACATGGCCTTCACACATTTATCGCCTGCCGCTCTGATGGCGCCACGATAGCAGGCCGTGGAATTTGCGTGCAGCGTTAGTGAAACTACCTTGTCGCACACGTATACACAGGCCGTTCCTTCTCACAAGGACAAGGGAATGCGCGAGAAAGGTGATATGGAAATTGAAAAAAAGGATACTGAATACTCTCTTCTCCCATGACTCCAACATGTAGAGGGACGTGTGGAGATCGTACATGAAGTAGTACCACTTGATCTTCTTGTACAAGCGATTTAAAAACGACTTCATTTCGGAGCGACGCGCAACGCTGTTTAGATAATCAGCCGTTCAACAAAACTCAAGCTGTTGTAGAGCACAACGCAACTGAGACGAACTGTTTAGGCTGGGCTCCGGACGTGCACGGGGTGCTCGTACGCGCTCGTCGTTGTCGACTCAAATGCATACCACAGAACACTTATACCAACTTTAGAGAACGGAAACTGTACCTTTGGCAATGGAACGAAAATAAGAGTAGCGGTGGCGTAGTGAACTGCAATAGCGCGAGCAAAGATGGCGCAACCTGTACTATCATCATCATTTTAAAATTCGCTTTTTTGCTTGCTTTGAGCGGGTTGCACTACTAGCTCTCGTGTTTTGTTTTTTCTCTTCACTGGATCCGCGGCTTCCATGCGCTTTCGAACCACGAAGCAATTTTTCTTGCTTCGCGTTTCGAAAGCGTATGGAAGCTGCCGATCCAGCAAAGAGGAAAAACAAAACATGGGGAGTTAGTAGCACTTTCATGTTCTGCATTTCGTACACAACTCATGTATAGCTTATCGCCAGGTGCCCGAACAGGCCTCGACTGGCAAAAACAGCGTCAATCAAGTAAGGTTTGCATCGTTTATTAAGAGTTCCAACGCTGGTACAAGCAATGACAGTGCATACATGAGCTAACAATTTGCAGTCAACTCCAAATGAAGCCTATCATGCTTGCTGAGCGCGCTTCAACTCGTCTATAACCGCGCTGAACACTGGCACATATGTACGGAGAGACTGAAGGCAGAGGCATTCACTTTCTCCATACACAGAATTTCATTGTTCAGCGCCGTTTTATTCTGGCACATAGCACTCAGACAAGCGTTTTATCCTGTCGTTACTGTTTCCTAGCAGCTATGCAGGCGTTTTCGAGGTAGTCCCGATCTTCATATAAGTGCGGGGTGCGTAATCGGCGACATGGCGAGGAAAGAGCAAAGTGGTATTGCTAAGTTAATGCACCTAAGCCATCGCGGATGCTGAATCTTTGTCGACAAAACTGTGCACTTCAGTACGGGCATCGTGTGAATTTGTGCCAGTGATGGAGCAATAAAGGTCATGTATTTTCCATGCGTTTTTTGTTACTGCGTAATTCATTTTTCATTAAATTTATGCTTCAAACAATACAAATACCTGTTTTCCCTGTAAGTTTTAGGAGCTGCAGCTTTCAATTTCTTAATGTCATTGTGCGTACATCAAATTCATGTGTGCTTCCACTAGCTTCTCAATTTCCTCGACTTTGTTCCATTGACTCTATAAGTCATTTGAACTGACAAAGGCAGGCACTACAAAGAGGGCATGTTAATTTAGTTGCTGATAGCAGAAGTAGGCAGCTTAAACAAATTATTCTGCTTTTCTATAAAAAAAGACGGGGCATCCTACGAACACAAGTCAGCTTATGAGGTCGTTAACACGCTTCTTTCACTGCAAGTAGTGCTCATCGCATTTACCATTTGTTTTTTGGCTGTAAATAATTTTACAAGATCCTGGTGAACACATGCCGCCTTCTAAAGCTTCGGCCTATTTTGTTTCTGAGCTTTATGATTTGAATGCAGCTAATTATGACAAGAAGAAATCACACTTCGTAGACTGTCTCACAAGGTAGTAAAAAATGTTGGAAGTACTCGTATCCACCCACTGCCCTCATCTTCATTTCTGTTATAACAATTTCTGGTGTTTGCTTGCGGTTTTCACGTGTCACAACCATGGTATGATTGAGGCATGCTGCAGTGGAGGGTTCAAGAAATATTGACCACTTGGGGTTTTTTAACATGCTGTGAGAATGCATAGTGCGTGGGCCTCTAGTATTTTCACCTGTCAAAAATGTGACCGCCACAGCCGGCATTTAACCTGCAAATTTCTGGCGTTTTCTGATTATACAACCAGGGTACGATTATGAAACACGTCATAGTGGGAGACTCCAGATTAAATTTTATCACACGGGCCTCCTTATGCACAGTCCAAGTATATGCGTCTTCCTGCATTTCATCTCACCAAAATGCAGCCGCCACGGCTGGAACATGTGTTGTCTCAATTATTAGCATGACATGATAAAACTCATATACAGAGGTCACGTTAAAACATTAGTGCACTGTATAATATATAGAAGATTAGACAGCTAATACTTGTGAACGACCATCAGTACACCTCCAGAAGATGGCTGATGAGCCGTCGATAAGTACTGACAGCATCAGAGGCATGGGGTCCAAGATGAACTGCTGTAGACATCCAAATATTTCACCGTGTTTGCAGAGTCTACTTTTGAGGGCAGTTATCCTGTCGTTGCATGGCATTCCTGAAAAGAAACAAGTCATGAATTAATCAGTGACTGAGAAGCATGATGTGTGAAGCATGATTTTGCAAAATTATACACAGAAATTCATTAAACTGGATTTGTTGCACATACAGGGAAACATACCTTATAAAGGTTGTTGCAGTGCTGGAAGTAGCTTCTTCAGCCATGTCAGGTAGCAAGTGCCTCGCCCATTGTGATGCAATGCGACCATGTGGGATATAGATGACTGGGTTTGGCAGAGAGGTCCAGGAGACTGTCAAAAAATAAAAACGCAAGCACATCCCTGTATAACATGCTGGTTTCTTACAATAAACCAAAAGTACACTCGAATTATGCACAGCATCATGGATCGAAGCGCCAAAATTTTGGGTTACCTCACGTACATACTTTTGTTTCTACCTTCATCAGTTTGTGACCCATCGAACCGCCATTCCAAGTGACATGCCATGGTCATATCGAGTAGCCGCGCATTTGGCACCGATCAGTGTTCACGTGCTGCATTTCATTCTGTGAGCACTGCACACTAATAGTATTCAAGAAAAAAGACTGTTGCTAAATAATGTCCAAAAGACACCGTCCAAGTAAAACACCTCTAACTTTGCTTTTGACATGCGGCTCTTGCAAACTCGTACGTACGGACAGGCGCAGTGTATTCCATGTAACCCCATCTATCGCTGTTGCCGCCTTTGTGTAGATACAGTGTCCGTTGCCAAGCAATAAGTTTCCAGAATGCATTTCTGTTCTCTCAAAAACTCGGCCCTCGGGGAAGCCGCGTCGCCCAAACGAAATCTTGCTTCTTCGGTCGTAGAGCATGACACCCCGGAATGTTTACAGTTATAGTCCGTCGTTGCCGTTTGAAACGCATAACCAACGCTAACAAACAGAAGCAATGGGTTCATACTCACCGGTGCGTATGTGCTCGAGCCTTGAAACGAGTGTTCGTACTGCCGGAATTTCAACGGTGGCTTCGTTCCACTGCAGGCCGCTGAGTACGCTCCGCGGAAGCGTTTAAACTGCCCAAAACAAGCACGTTCTAACGTATTTTGCCGGTAGGTAGCAGCGATTAAAAGAGTATACTTTCTAATTTTCACGGAATATTTAGAACGAGACAAAATAGCGCGAGTTACCAGAACCGCCGGACGCTGTGAACCGTTGCATACCTACCGCCGCATATTTCGAATAGAAAAATGCTGATGTCGATGCGCTGTTCACATTGAAGGAGTCAGCGAAAACAAAAATCGGTTAATAAAAGACAGGTGACAGAATATCTCGCAAAAAGCACTCTGTGTAATGAGTAGTGTTATTTTATTATATGTAATACTATGCCAAAACGCAGTCTTCGTCTGCATTAAGAATATTTTGCCCTGAAATTTGGCCCCGACGAGGGCGCCCCTACGTAAAAAGTGCAATAGCGCGAATGGCGGCCTCCAGTCACGTGATCGCCTTTCCATAGAAATAGCTTGAGTGTAGAGAGGGGTTAGTACATCCACTCCCAGCGCATGAAGCCGGAACGCGCCGCGGTTGATTTTTACGCCATCTGCGGCGATTTTTGGAATGTAGAGCCTTCCGGGGCCTGTGCATACAGTGCATACGACTTTGTACGTACTTGGCTTGGCTTCTTGTGGCTTCGCAGTTAAGACATTGTTAATCTTTGAGGCTATATTTTTAAAGCCCTAAGCAATGACCTTCATAGTTCTGGCTTTTCAAGCCCAATGTTCTGATCATGGAGAACAAAAAATTAAAACTCCAAATTTTATTTCTTTCTTCACAATTCTGACATTTAACGTCACGACCGGCCACGATAAAAAGAAAACAAACACTTTTCGTCACGTCCGCTTCCGGTCCTACGGTTGATTTGGCGCGCAATCTGTAAGGATGCCGTAACCAACAGTGCCCGCACATGTGTTGTTTCGACATCGATCGCTAAATTAAAGTTTCTTTAGGAACGTTGCAAGGGCACACGCCGAAATAGAAATGCCTCCCGTAGTGAAGCCCGCCAGATTCGCTCATGCTGAAGGGCACACCGATGTGTGCTACGACCCAACTGGCAGGTAATGCCAATAAAACACGGGCGCCTTCTCGAGAGACACTTGTTGAAATGTGTCGTTGACGCAGGTATTTAGTGACATGCGGTTCGGATGGAGAAGTGAGGACGTGGGAGAGCTTTCAGGACGACGAGCCCAAGTCTTACTCCGTCGGGGAATCGGCTCTAGCTGTCGCCTGCGGCGTGAGTAGCGCTTTCTCTGGGCGACCCCTCACGTCTTCTCACGATCTCTTTATCTTCGGCAGGGAGGCACGTTTTTCGTCGCCACAGACAGCTATTGCGTGAAAGCTTTCGCGGCTTCCACTGGGCAGGAGACCAGCGCGGCCGTTCACTTTCCATCTGACGTCTATGCGGTTGCTTGCAGCAGCGATGGAAAGACTCTCGTCGCAGGTTCCGGGTAATGCTCCTACTTTCGGTTCTTCACCTCTCGGGTCATTTCGTTTAGCCGGCATGCGCACACGATTGTGTAGAACCAAACAAACTTTTTCAAGACACCGTGTGTCACCGTGACTACACAGAATTACGGCGCAGAGGACGTGGTGCCAGGGATTCTATAAAATGTTCACTTGTGTAATGAGCTTGTGCACGCTTAGTGACTAGTGTTTCAAGTGTTTTGTACCGTTGTCATGTTAGCGGATGGTTGCTTTCTTAGAATGATGTTCAGGCTACGCAATTTCTTCTTTTTTTCTCTATTTTTTTTTCGGTTCGCCTATTCAGTGACACAGAGAAACCTCGTACAAAATCACGGAGATGTGTGAAATGACTGCATCCTCATCGAATCAATGACATGCATGGAACTTGGAGTAGCACACTAAAAAATTCCACTTTGGCGTATGCTTCGTTGAACGTTTATTAATGCCTAGTTGCAAAATGCATTGTGTGAAACTAGAACTCTTTTTCTGTCATATTCAAGCTTGCAAAATAGCTTAGATGAAAGCCGACTGCTGCACAATGATATTGTCTTTAGTTGAACCTTTTGGAATTGGGCCCGTACAATGCATAATCATCATCATCATCAGCCTATCTTATGTCCACTGCAGGACGAAGGCCTCTCCCAATCCTCTCCATTCTTGCCTGTCCTGCGCGAGCTGATTCCATTTGACGCCTGCAAATTTCTTGATTTCGTCCCCCCATCTTACTCTCTGTAGCCCGCGGCTACGTTTGCCCTCTCTTGGTATCCATTCCGTCGTTCTAACTGTCAATCGGTTATCTATACTTCTCATCATGTGGCCTGCCCATGTCCATTTTTTTCTTCTTAACGTCGGTTATTATGTCGGCGAATCCCGTCTGTTCTGCTGTTGTCATTAAATATTCACAGACTGGTTGGACTGCCAACAGAGATGTCGGTTAAAAAAGGTTTTGTGGTGAAATATGTTCTTATATGACATGGTGTGAACTGCTGGTGTTGTTTATATTTTTTCTGACTTGATGGATGAGCATGAAAAGCCTGCATGTTCTTTATAATGATGCAAAGATCCAAGAACTTCTTGTGATCTCGAATTCAGGGGACCTTGTCGTTGATTGCGAGGTGTCTTCAAGGAACAGTGATGTTGAGGATTGCATGCCAACTGACAAACAGCACTTCTTCTAATTAAATAGTTAATATAAGTCTTCATCCTGTATAGAAGCTTGTTCATTATTGCTCACATGTCCATATACTTTTGCTGTATTTCTTGTACTAATTATCCCATTCATGTAGCCATAGGAGGTCTCCCTATCTGTTTCTCTGAAACTTTGGGACCTTCTTCTGTAATATGCTAGCCATGTAACTCAACTGAACTATTTAATAAACTTGACTTGAGATCTTGCCACTCCTAAAAAAGTGGCCAAGCTGGCACGAAAATGTTGGCTTTTTTACGTTCAAAAAATTAAAAAAATGTGCTCTGGTTGGTGTCAACTTGCTTCAACTCTAATATTATTCTTCTCACCCAGAGAAGTTCCTGTCTAGTGTTCACATTTAATGGGGTTGAGACACCAAATTTTGAGGCTGTAAAATCTCCCAGGCCTGCGCAGAGAACGCTGCACAGTGGCAGTATAAGCTAGATTTTGTTGTTAGCTCTGTCAACCTTGTCTTTCAGTCTTACTTCATTCCTTCTCTCCCGGCACAGCAAACATTTAAAATCTATTTTAACTCGCTTTCAAAAAGTGTCTAAATGCTCATTCTCACGATTAAGACCCACCTGCAGCGCGACCGACAGCAACGCCACTGTATTGGAAGCACAACAAGCACAACGGCACATTACGGTGACGTACAATGAGTGGTGAGCTACCACACCAGGCAAGCATAGATGGTGTGTCGGTGTCTGACGAACAGAAAGAAGACACGGAGACAACAAAAGGGCGCGAGATCAAGGCACCCAAAACATTGGAGGCCCCTACTGTCTCCTTTGTGTGTTAGACCTAAAGCTGTGTAGGTGCAGCATGTGTGTGCCATAGTACTGTGTGCATCCTTAGAAAGTGACATCGCTGTTCAACTTGGTGCTCAAAAGCCGAAACCAAAAATTACTCACATAAACAATGCAATGTTAAATTATTCATCCATCATCTTGGTGCCCAAATGCCGAAACCAAAAATCATTCGCATAAACAATGCAATGCTAAATTATTCACACGGAATATGGGAATCTTTGAGTGTGCAGTGTGCTTCCTGTAGCAATAAAATGTTTGAAACAAAGAACACGCAAGCCACATATTTCATGTGTAAACCCCTTTAAACACATAACCTATTAATTACATTTAAGTTTAAAGCTGCACAGTTGGTCACTTATGCAGAAATTTGACTTATTGCACTTTAGAAAAACACTTGGGATCCAGAGAGTTAACGTGAAAGAAATGTATATTTGCAATGTGTGCCCGTTTCTAGTCACAAGAGCTTGTTGTTCCATCCATTGCAGGGACTTCACATTAAAAGTGGTTGATGTTTCATCTGGAACGACACAATTGTTGACGGGCCATGAGGCACCTGTGCTTTGCTGCCGTATAGATCCCCGTGCTGAATTTATTGTAAGTGGTAGTGCTCTTTGATTTCTAGCTGTCTATGATGGTAGCCCGAAGTGAGAAATGTGACTGCTTGTTAAGTGCACTTTGTTCTGCACAAGCTCTGCTAGAATTGGACACAGAGAGAATACAGAAACAATGCAAGGTATGCATGTTGTACCCTAGACTTAGGATTGTACCTGCTTCTAAGTATAGCGTCAATGTTAAGAAAAAAAAAGCAGCCTTATTGTTTCGCACAGTGCTGTTACCAGAGAGATGTGTTTTGTCTAGTTGTTTGCATCCTTGGACTGGCTTCCGTGCAGGCTTCTTCAAGCTGTGATGGCAGTGTTAAAGTCTGGAAAGTGTCAGACCTGAGCTGCATCAAGACATGGTATGCCATGCTGCCAAAAAGCAATGACTTCAGGTACGTACTGCGTAAATTGGAATTAATCAAGGCCACCAGGGTGACAGCATTGGTTATGATGTGGGATACTAATGGCATATGCTGTGTGTCGCTGTAATGACGACAGTTTCTACCATTCTGCAGTCTCCTCTGTGGTTTGATGCAGTCCTACTTGATGTAGGGAATGCATACATAACAAATCCCTGAGCATAATGAAGTAAGTCTATAATTTGTTCCTGATAACGTTGTGTAATGAATGCATAAGTAGGTTTAGCAACAGCAGGATGTACGGAAGATTGTTTCATGTCAGGTATGGCTTCTTTTTTTGTAATGTTGTACAACTGTTGAAGAAATAGTTTTTCTGGCCGGTTCATTTAACAATATACACAAGACGAGAAGCAAGTTATGTTTATTGTCTCCATGCAGGGGTAATAATGAAAAATAAAAATATGAAAAGAGATTAAAACATATCTTGTAACTCCTGACAACACGATGTGATGCCATATTTCAGTGGGTAATTTTCTTTTGTCGTTGGCTGATTTCACAGAGTCATCGCTGTTGTTGAGTTACTACTCTTGTTGAGATGTGCTGGTGCCTGACATCGGAAATTTTGCTAAAAGTACCACCGCTTTGTCAGCACAATAAGGCCTTCATGGGCATAAAGTAGAACATTGTCATAACAGATACGGATATAACGAATTATCGGTTATAACGAATTAATTAAAATATAGTATTGCCATTGAAACAGTGCTACGAACATGTATAATAATGAACTATCAGATATAACAAACCAATTTTCATATCGTGTTGCATTTGTAACGAGGTTTGACAGAGTGCTCTCCTGTAGTACAGCACATTCTCTAATAAAAAGACAATAATTTTTCCAGCTGCTCTCTTATGTGTGATGACTCGTGTGTGGATCACAGTGAGGTTTGGGGTGGAAGCTCGTACACATTGCTTTTTGTTTGGTTCTAAAACACTTGGTTTAGGCTAGCGGCCAGAAATTCTCATTGTAAAACAGCTGGCTTCTGGCCAAATGTGTTAGTAGAAATTGGAAAAAAGAAAGGCCGGACGTGTGTGAGGTTATTTACCAAAGGTAACACTGAACAACTTGGTTCAACCTCATTCTATGCAGATGTCAAGATTCCCTATTGTTGTGGTAAAATTAAAGGATTTCCATTATCTGTGCAGGACCTCCAAGGTGCTTGGCCGTCTTGCCTGGTCCCCTTCGGGAGACAAGGTGGTACTTCTTATAATTGACCTTTCTTTGAGATGTAAGAATAGCTTAAAAAAAATTCTTATGCTCCATTGCAACGTGCAGAAATCACCAAGAATAGGGCAATGAAATGAGAAAAAAGAAATATGGGAGCTTTTCCAGCAACACATTCATGGCCTATAGGCAACGCCAGGAAGGACCATGAATGTTATTCGGGCCACAAACAGACCTTACTTTGAGGACTTGAGCTGTAATGTCCAAGCTAAACTTGCATACCTCAGATGATTTCATTATGTAGTACTCGTGCTTTTACTGTCATCACACAGGTGCTGTTGTTTCTCCTGTCCTGTGTTCATCATGGCATTTCATTTTCACCAAGACCATTGTGGCAAGCAGTGCATGTTTGGCCATGTGCAGTTGGCCCTTCCTGTGAAGTCAGAGGTGCGGCTGGTACCGCGAGGCTCCTGGGATCAAGTGGATGTGCTGGCACATGACTCGGTTCAGGAGGTGAGCACAGGCTTTCAGTGGTGTCACCAAAGTTGTGCTTTCGGTACGTGCTGATTGGCTAGCCGAGGAAAGGTGAGCACTTTGTCGTCGGGCAAGCGAGATTCTACGTCACTGAAAGTGACACCATCGCCAAAAGCAGTCATCTCAGAAGATGGTTCCTGGTTATATAGGCTGGTCGTGCTGTGTACTTTGAGTTGCCAGAATGTGTGTGCACACAACTGCTCGTGATTTCCACCTTGTCTCACATTGTGGGATAGTGGACTTATTGTGCAATGATAGCTGCCGTGTTTTCAGGTCGATTCATTTACAACTTTCCTGCACTTATTATTTTTGATGAGTAAGTGCTCCCCTGTAAATTGGGGAGTGTACCTCAAAAAAGATTGGAGGCATTTAAGCTTTGCTTTTAAGAATGCAACACGAGGACAAGAAGTGCTGGACTGCATTCCTGCTAACTGTATACAGTTCAACCTGTTTACAGCAGATGCACACCAAGGAGCTGTTCCCTCATATGAGGGATCTCTTATAAGCAAGGGTGCCATGTACTTTTTTTTTGTTCTTTCTTTCGTTTTCTTATCAACCTTTATTCTGACATGGGCAGTATAAATTGACTATAAAGAAGGCTACAGCCTGTTTCATAGAGTACCATTTGCCCTAATGTTAGCTGACTTGCTTGGTGGACTGTGTCACTCAAAACACAATTCATATTTTCTCCACGACGACTTTCTCATGACTTGCTTGTGATTTCCTATTGTTTCCACAACAAATAGGTGCGGTTAGCAACCAGGAGCACTGCAATTATCTTTGCGATCAAGACTGTTGACCAAATTTAAGGAAATTTTTGTCCTTTATAACCAGGAGCATGTACAGCTAGTGGACCAACTAATAGGAGAGTCAAGGCAGCCAAACACAGGAGTAAATATCTCTCATGCCCAACTGTCCCTTATATATAGGTTTCTCTTACAGATTGGTTCAGCCGTACCACCATTTATTCAGCTTGAATAATGAGCCACTGTTGCATCCTTGAAACGTGCTCGCTTTGCAGTTGGGTCGACTTTGGAATCTGTTTGATTCCAAAGTCGACCGAAGTTTACTAACTTTCTTTTAAGCTCAATCACTTTACCTTGTTTGCAGCTATGAAAATTTGGCGCAAAGCTCACCATCCTCTGGCTGATCCTTGTTCTTTGCATCGGTCATGATTTTTGATCACTGACACCCGTGTTTCTTGCTTATGGTCGATACTGCCAACGGATTGTATTGGGTGCAGCCTCCTTAATGGTATCACATTAAAAATGTGAAAATGATTGAGGGTTTCTGGGGCCAGGAACACGAATACAAACATACATCATACAGGGGCAGCATGCGTGTACTACTGTTTGCCTTGGCATGCAGTGACTAAATTAACGTTTTGACTGTGAATGATGCCAGAATCGTAGAAAGGTCTGCTTCACAGCTGTAGTAAAAAAGAAAAATGCGCAAAAGGCTACAGCGAGCTTGGGAAAGAAAATGGGACAGCATGCGTTCATGATACCACATAAATCTGCAGGCGCTGTCAATTGTGGCATTCAGCGGCTGCGGGAAATTGCTGGCAGCCGCCACCCGCGGAGGAAAGCTGTTGGTGTGGGACTGGAGTGCACGCCAGTTGATGCACACGTGAGCCACTTTCCTGTCTCTTGCAAGCTCGCAGACCAATGCCGCTCCTGCAGTTGCTTCCATGTTGCTTTTCTCTAATGCGCATGACGCAACTCTCCGGAACTTTTTTGTAGTGGAAGAAGGCTCCTAATGAGTAAGTGGGCGACATAGAGAGGGCACCAAAATTGAAGACAATTTTTCTTTCATTAGTAAATTACCTTTTTGCAACATCAAAATAACTACTCTTGAGAGAAGAAGATGCTGGCAAGCTAAAAAAATGTGCATGGAGAACATACCGGTGGTGACGTTGCTCCGAAGTTCCCGCACTAATATGCATGACATTATAGATCCTTAATGGCACCTGATAAGGCATACATTAATTATTTATAGGTAACAAAGATGTACATTATGTTCAAAAGGAGCCAGGGACTTATCATGGCATGTTTCGAAAGGTTCGATTGTGCCAATTTGACAGGAGCACGAAACAAAAAAGGAATGGGGATGGTGACTTCATAAGCCCCATGTTTCAGCACGAAATTCAAAAATGAAACTTTTGACATTCATTGTGTCATTGTGACATACAGTGTGAATGAATATAACACTATAAGGATGTAACGCGAGCAGCAACTCGTCTTGCGTCATTCTTTTTAGACTGTCCTTGTACTTTTGCTTGCACGGTGTGTCAAGGTGCAGGCTCCATTTCAATCGGCATGAAATGCAAAAAACACCCGCCTACTTAGACATAGGGGCATGTTAAAGAACAACAGGTTGCCGAAATTACTTTGGAGCCCTCCACTGTGTGGCAAGTATCATAATCATATTGTCATTTTGGCACATAAAACCCTATTGATTATTATTATTATTGCAGGGTATCTTGTGGTAAAGACATCTGTAGCCTGAGCTGGAACCCATCTCAGAAAGAACTCGTTTACTGCAACACACAGGTGAGCCTACTATTTTTTTGAGCACTGACATACTTCGAGTTATTGTGAAACCACGCAGAGCTGTCATCACACTCAAGCTGAATGATTAGAATGCACCTGTAATGTGTTAACATTGCCAAACACTGGCTTTAACGGAGTAAGCATCCAGTGCTTTGGAAAGAAGACGCATTTATGCTAGCACATGTGAGGCACTTCCTGAAAGCTGCGTATCCTGGCATTGACAATGTGTGGTTTCTGTTGTACATGTTATATTGGGTCACAACTTTTTATTTATCTAGTAGTACAGAAACCATGAATGACTGGACACCAGCTTCCATTGTTCACATGTCTCTCCCGCGGGCAGTGTTGACACTTAAACCCCCAGATACTTGAGCTCAACATGGACACAAACAAACATACACAGTGATTTCTAACCAACCTTTGTGACGTTGACGTCAGGTCTTTTGAATCTCATGGGCTCATGATAAAGCAGTTAGGAAGCGCATCATTTAGGGTTATCACAGGGCATACAAGGATTGCAATAATGGCCAAATGAGTGCTGTGCCAAATTAATGTTTGGTGACGTTGCCTCGCTTGCCTTGCAGGGCCAGTTAGGCCTTGTTGAGGGCATCGATAGTGGCAGCACTGTGGAGCAAGTGGCACCTACTGCAGTCAAGGTGAGCTGGCAGTGTCTGCAGGGGCCATATTTTTTTTGCTTCTTAAAGGAAAGCTTTCTTTGTGAACCTCTTCGTGTTCCATTGACTGTGGCTGCTGGTGCTGTCTAACCAAACAGGGCCAGTAAATAATCTGCCCCGCCGCAGTGGTCTAGTGGTTATGGCACTCGGCTGCAGATCTGAAGGTCGCGGGATTGAATCCCAGCCGCGGTGGCTGCATTTCGATGAAGGCGAAATGTTGAGGCCCGTGTGCTGTGCGATGTCAGTGCACGTTAAAGAACCCCAGGTGGTCGAAATTTCTGGAGACCTCCACTATGGCGTCTCTCATAATCAGAGCTGGTTTTGGGACGTTAAACCCCACAAGTCAGTCAATCAGTAAATAATCCTGAGGTCGAAGATGTATGTTGGAAAAGTAAGTGCGTGCTTGTGCCATGTGAACATATTGCTGCAGGAATTCTGGGAATAAATGCTGTTATGAGAAAGTTACAGGGACAGAACAACTTTTCATGGCGACTTCAGCCGGTTTCAGTTCTTTGCTCAGCCTTCCTATGCTTCCCCGCTGCAGAGTGTAGCTGTAGTGCTGTAGCTGTAGCTCGTTGTCGTGGCTACGCCCACTTTAGCAGTGTAACATGTGTCAATGAATCATTTGACTCAGCAGTATGTGCGACAACTATGTGCCCCAAACTAGACCACCACAGGGTAAAAGCGCAATTTTGTGGTGCTGGTTTAGACCAATCGGTGAGCCCAGTGCTACACCGATTTCCTTAATGGGATAAGCGAAGTCACTTGGTGGGCAAAGGGGACTGCTCAAATGCCAGAGAGGTGCGAGTGAATTGTTTTTTTTTTTTAAATAGAGCATCTGCACGGTGTGCAGCTCTTGGATGTTCACAAAAAGTGATTATTGCTGCCTTCCCTACTAGTAAGTGAGCCCATTATAAAAGATGTAAAAGAAGAATCATGGCCTGCTTACTGGCCCTTAAAAATATAAAGCATGCATAAGCAGGGATAGTGAAAAAGTAAAAGGATACGGTCACTCCATGTGCCTGTTCTTTGCTGATTTCCAAATTTTAAATATCAGCATACTAATTGTACGAGGTTATGGTCTCAGACACGGATCGGATCTTTGTTCAGTTTCACTAGCATATTGTTGGCACTGATTAGTCTTGCAGTCAGCACCACAGTTGCAGCAATGTCATGTTTGTGTGCGTCTTTCAATTCACTTTGTAGAGCTGTTTCAACATGGTAGTACTGGCATCGCTCTTTGAGTGTGCCTGAGTGCTTTTGATATGGCAAACCCTAGCATGGAAAGCACTTTGGTAATGATGAAACAGTAAACTAATTTTTCTAGGCATTTTGTTACATGTAACACTTTCCTGTGCATTTCATTCTGTCAGTGACATTTAGTTTTATATGCTGGAAGAACAAGGCTGGTTTTACTTAACTTGCACTTGAAAGACTCCGCCTTGAGCATGCAGGCATGGTGCTTCAAGTAAGATGATATTGCCTGTCTCTACCTAGGTGCTGCCAGAAGACAAAGCAGATGCCGAGGATGATGGGATAGGTGAGTGCCACCTGTAGACAAGTTGAGCTGTGCTGTTACATTGACGAGAATGCTTACGCGCCATGTGTGTGTGTCTTCACTTTTTGCTCTCTTTACTGTGACTACTGTGTGGGTCATAGCAGCACTGAGATGGGCAGAGCATGAGCCTGTTTCTCAGAGAGAAGGGAATGGAAATGATTTGTAAATGGGAACAAAGAAAGTGAAAAGGATATAAACAGGTGACTGGCCATTAACTGATGAGCCAAGCAACGGCACAGAATAACATGCACCAGTAGGAAGAGAACAGATGAACCTAAACAGAAAAAGAGGCGTGAGATCCCTACCTGTTCCTACTTTGTCCTTTGTGTATGTGTGTTTTGCTGTGGCTTTGGCGGCTTTTGTGCTGTGTTTTGAAGATCTTTGCCTTGGAAAATGCTTTGCAATGGCCACTAATGCTGCAAGGTTGATTACACAGCTGAAGAAAGACATAAGAAGAACAGACGAGCCACCAGACTGGAGTAAAGAAGGAGTGCACAGACTTTGCTCGTTCCTTTTTATTTGTCTGGTAGTAACGTTTCTTTCTAGTGGGAAGCAGCAAATAAAAAGTAAACTGAGGTTTGTGAAGCAGCACTTGGGTCGGCATAAAAAACACCATTTCATCTTCGTAGTTAAAATTGAAAAAAATTATCCCCTGTAGTTATGAAGCATCAGACATAAAACTATCATATAAAACTGTCATCAACGTAAAATGTACATCGGAGCATTAGTATTTATTTTAAAACATAAGTCTATAGTTCGCTTGGAGGCTGCCTGATTTACACAGTGCCTGAAGCTTGACGGCTGTGATTAGTCAAATGCCATTAATAACCAGGTAGTGTCTGGCACAAAAACTGCTCTGCTACATCTAGAATTTGGCATAAACATACGCTTGTAGCTCTGTGTTAAAAGCAGGGCTGTTATTTATTTATATTATTCATTATAACAGATCATTTGTTAAATACTTTTGTGTTTGTTATAGTATCAAGTTTTAACTTTAGTTCTAGACCCTACAATTGCCTCCACTTCACGCAACAAGCATAAAAGTGACCTCAAGGCTGTAATGTTTTCTATAAAGTGCCGTTGTTGAGCTGGGTTATGGGCACCACCTGTACCATCACTGGATGTTGCTGGCTTATGTTGGTTAACATTGTCTATGTGCTTTATGAAAAAAAGAATTGTAATAGAATAATGCATGTAGTATACTACTGTGTCCCTGCTTCAATCTACTAAACGCTTTGCCCATTATAGCTGTTCTCTTTTGGGAACTCCGCTGTGAATGTCATGCAAATTATCAACCCAACTAGTTTGCCGGGCATTTCAATCTGATAAAGTCTCTGCTTTTGTGGCTCTAGATCTAGGTCAGATCAAAGCAACGTATGAGCCACTCATCTTTGGAAACTCGGATGGCGAGGAGGAAGATGGTGCTCCGGCACCGAGTACAGTGCCTGCTACATCTGTGCAGCAGGAGTACCGCCCCCGGCTCATGCAGGATGCCTTCCAGCCGGCCTCCACGCCCGTCCACCTTCAACACCGGTTCATGGTAAGGGTTGTCTTCAGCCTGCATGCTGCATAGAGATTTAGTGTCCAGCCTTATGGTGTAGGCAGTGGCGCTTTTACAATGTCAGGTTGCAGGGTGTTGGTCATGACATCTGTATGGCTCTTTGTGTAACTACAAGGCAGCCATTGCTGCATTTCTCTCTCTTGTCCCCGTGCTTATTATTATTATTATTATTATTATTATTATTATTATTATTATTATTATTATTATTATTATTATTATTGTCGTTGTTGTTGTTGTTTTCTTACATGCACGTGTACTCTTCTCTTCCCCTATTAAGGATGTGTGAGCAGAGCGGGCGTAATAGTGCTGCTAAAGGAAACATTTAAAAAAACTACATCCTCAGTCTTGGTCAGGATGGTTTTGATGTGCTCGCACAATTTAGCGTAAGGACTCCGGTAGGGCCGTGCAGCAAAGTCTAGGCCAGTTTTTCAGTCTTGTGCTCAGGATGACATTGCCCCGATTACCAGGTGTGGAATTCTGTGGGTATGGTCTGGGCGCACAACACGGCCGAAGAGAGCAGCATCGACGTGGAATTCCATGACACCTCAGTGCACCACACGCTTCACCGTGGCAACCCCCTGGGTCACACGATGGCGGCCCTGAGTGACCAGGCCCTTGTTTTAGCTGGGCCGCAACAGCTGGAGTGCTTGCACCTGTCGTCCTGGGACAGCAATAAAGAATGGGCCGTTGATACACTCTCCGATGGGATTCAGGTGAGTCCCTTGGCGATGTGCACCAGAATTCGAGTGCTTCCTGCTAAGTGAAGTGGTGATGGCACAGACAGGTATGTAGCGAGAAAACTAGGAAGACACATGACCAGTTTTTGTGTAACGTGTTTGTGCTTTTACACATGCAGAGCTTATGCATCACCAACTAGCTTGCCAACAAACATAAATGAAATGGTGAATTGAAGTTGTGTTTGTTTATCCTGTACTTCCACTAGATGCGCTGAGCATATTGTCAGTGATGAAGGATGCAGAATCCAAACAGTTAAAAATGCGACATTTCATTGGGTGAATCTGTGCCCAGCAAAGCAAGCAAATCATAGTGGCTAGAATTCATCGGTTGTTGAAAAACTGATCAGTGGCTCTTATACATTTATCACAGTAAATTCTAGTGTTATCCCTGATGCTCATGTACAATCAGGAAATTACTCAAACATGCACATCGGGCATGCAAAGGTTGTAGAACGGTTGGTGTCATTTTTGAGGCATGGAAGTTTTGCGTGTGGCTGGTGCCAAGGGATAATGCACATAACAAGAAAGCGTAAAAGGTGATATCCCATGAAAGAAACGAAATTAAGTGCATGTGTCAATATCCACACATTTCACTTAGTAATGTGATGAGTTGGGCAGGTTGGTTCACGCTTTGAGAAGGATGGTGCTCTGGTGTTCGAGCTGGTGCCGTCATGGGCACGGCATCAATTCCGGGCCATGGTGACCACATTTCAATGTTGGTGAAATGTGGGGCACACCCATATGCTTAGATTTAGGTGTGTGCTAAAGGACAAAAGGAGATTAAGTTTATCATCACCCCTACCACAGCATGCCTCACAACTGCACTGATCTCTTGGCGTATAAAACCACACAATTAAATTTCTCTTTTTGTGTGTGCGTCTCTATACATAAAAGATGAAGCCACCCACACAATGTAAATGCCAACAGCAGTATAAACTTTTTATTTTATATGAATCAATTGATAGTGTTACTACAGGAGAGCACAAAACTATATCAAATACGTATGTGGATGAGAATGTTGCGATGTGGGAACGAAGGGCAGAAAGATGGACGACTCATTAGCATGAGTAAGACTTGGCAGCAAGCTGCTTTTGAGTTCCTTAAGACTCATGCAATAGTCAAAGCTCATTATTAGAAATTCAGTATGACAGGGAAATAACTTTGTTGTATCTGATAATTTGTTATGTATGCAATATATATCTATGGCTCCATTTCAATAGCAACACAGTTAAACCTGGATGTAAAGAAATTGACAAGTGCTCTAAAACTTTTGCTATGAAAAAGTTTTCATTATATACCTCTTCAGCATGAAAATTTGGAGAAAAAAAAAAGCGCAAATGAAACAAAAAAGAAAAGAGTAAACTGGAGGTAGACATGGCCCATAACACATTTATTTCGCAGGAGAAACGATTCGACCACTGGAGATTGGTCGCCATAACCATGATACCAGACGGCAGTCTACAAAAAGAAAAAGAATGTTAACAGAACATAGTTGAGGACTGTTCTATTCGCTTGCAATGAAAGCCAAGGTCCTGCTTGATGGGCAGGCCATTTCTCAGTTGAGGCACTCATACTAGAGAGTTTTAGTTTGTCCGTAAACTTCTTTACGTTTGCGGATACCGGTTTAACGTGCACGTTTACGGTGGAAGTAGAACTGCTGGCGCCATCTATTCGCGGTTTGCTTAACTACAATGCATTAGATTTTCTTTTTAGTAGCGCGAGCGTTTTCTTCAAAAGAGCTATTGAAAGTACTCAGAGTCAATTATTCTCTCACGTCCGATGCTTTACACTAGGAGTCAAGCAAAACGGGCAAACAACAATAATATTAGTTTTTTGTGTGCCTGTTTAGGTTCCCCATCATTAGGTGTCGCCACCAGCACTGCTGGTCACGTACACTTTCCCGTTGAACCGGTATCCGTAAACGTGAAGAAGTTTACGGAAAAACTAAAACTCTCTACTTCCAACGATACATGTAAGTGATTGAATCCGTGGACATGGCATTCAACTCACACGCGTACGAGACATGTGAAAAAAGAAAGAAAAGAAAAAGTGAATGTGAATGTCGTGATGGCTAAATAAAAAAAACAGACACAGAAAGCTATAGTAGTGAGCGGTGAACTGCTGGTATGCAAGCCGCTGGGAACTCAATGTGTGGTTTGGAGGGAGAAGGAAAGGACACAGCTGCGGTGGCAAGAATAGCGTCGACAGCTTGAGCACACAGGGGAGCTACTAAGAAAGTGGAGCCCGCGCTTACAAGTGCCATTCCCCTTCGTGTTGTGCTGCTGGCGCTCTGCAGCAGAAACAAGACTTCTGCCACAGCTGCATCTGCGCAATTTGTGATGAAATCACTTCGCTTTCTATCGTTGATAGGGTAGCCGCAGGAGTGGGTCCGGCTGCTGCTCGTGCTAAAAATAGAAATTTGGGACGAAATTACTAGGTGGTTGGTGGGGGGAAATTTGTTATATCAAGTGTCTCCCACTGACGCTTTGTAAATTGTTACACAGAGGTGACAAATACATGTTTTTCTAGGGAGTTGTGTGGAATTGGAAAACATTGTAATATCGAGATATTTGTTGTAGCGAGGTTCGTTATGGCTTGGTTTAATGTACTATTGTTAGTTTAATTTATTATAACCAATAATTGATTACATCTACAGTCATGATGTTGAGTTTTTACTGTAGTTTATGTAGCATGGTAGCTCTTGTGTACAGTCAGGTTGGCACAGCTAGACCTTACTCATGGTTTCCCACTTACCAGATTACCTTTGCTCTTATGCGACATCTGGTAGCTAGGCATTGGTTGGTATTATGGTACCCTTGCTTTTTTTGTGTGCTTTTCTGAAGCGACGGCAGTGCTCATGAGAGGCAGACCCACTGACAGGAATTACTTCATTGGTCTACTGCATCTTGTTTTTCGTTAATGTGAGATGCTGTTTAAAGTTGTGGCACCAGCCCTGAGGATGGCTGCGTGTTGTGCAGGCAGTGGCTGTGGGCGACGGCTGGCTGGCCGCATGCTGTATCTCGGGGATGGTTCGTCTCTGGACGTTGAGTGGTCTGCAGAAGGCTGTGTGGCGTGCGCCAGGACCAGTCGTGGCACTCGTTGCTTGCGGCCGCTCGCTCGCCCTGATCTTCCACCAGGGGGCAGGTGAGCACTATTCATGTTAAATGGCTTTGTTTGGCAATCTTCCGTTCAAGAAACAAAAAGAAAATGCTAGGAACGAAACTAAATGTTCACACTGATATTCACACCAATTGCAATCAGATCACTGATCGCACATTTGCACATCAACATTGGGGTAAAGCGTGTATGCGGTGAATTTGTTGCTTCCATGCTTTGTATGGACAAAGCAAGCTGCCTCTGTCACTTTTGCAAAATTCCACTGATGGAATGTGTGGCATGCTGTTGTGTACAGTGACCTTGTGTGGTGACCACAGTGATCTAGTTAGGTGGTCCTGTGCCTGCCACATGACTAGAACAGATGGCCAGTGACGAGCATCTGCATTTTGAGCAATGTGCTTGCAGTGTGCGTGTAATGCAGGTGTCACATCTGAGCGACAGGCACTGGCTGTGGTGCAGTACGACGTAGGTGCTGGTGTCCTTGGGCCTCCCATTCCTGTTCCCCTGGCTGAGAGACAGCGGCTTGCCTGGGCAGGGTACGTGTGATTGCAGTGTCAGTGGTTGCAACCAATGATTGATTGATTGATTGATTTGTGGGGTTCAACGTCCTAAAACCAGCTCTGATTATGAGAGACGCCGTAGTGGAGGTCTCCGGAAATTTCAACCACCAGGGGTTCATTAACATGCACAGACAACGCACAGCACATGGACCTCAACATTTCACCTCCATTGAAATGCAGCTGCCGTGACCGGAATTCGTTCCCGCAACTTTCGGATCCGCAGCTGAGTGCCATAGCCACTAGACTACCATGGCGCAGCAGTAGTCGCAACTTGCCTGACAGCTTTTAGACAATTAGTAAAATTTTTCCTGTTAGCTACTTGGGTGCAGTTTAAGACAAAAAGAAGTTTCCCATAAAAAGACGTTTCTGAGTTTAAGTATCTTCTTGCGAAGGGTGTTTTGTCTTGAAGCAAAAGGGTTGTGGAAATATCACTGCCTTGCAATACCAACTATCACGATCAAAGCTCGATATAACGAATTTGGATGTAGAGAGTACTAGCGTGTAATGAAGCACATTAAACTTGTTTTGGCCATGCTTTGCTTAAACAGCTGTGTTGTTCCTGTAAAGAAACAAAAATGTAAGATCCTAGACGATATCAGTTACAGTGAAGCAATGTACTTGCTTGCTTGGCAGCCAAATGTATTGTGAGACCAAAGATGTCATAAACTGGGCAAGTGATGCCTTGTGAATGCTTGTGCACAACATGGCTTACTATTTAGCAAAGATGCAGAAAGCAGCTTACGTTAGAAAAATTTTCTTTGGTAGCTTTGGGCCCACAATTTGTTGCATCCTTAAAACCTAGATATGTATTGAGTGCAGACATCACAGCTTCTGTAAAAAATTTTTGCTCCAATGCGATATCAAGACTCCTTGGTCAGATCAATGTTGTTGTCTATGAGCCGTTCAGTTTTGCTGAATGAACTTGCACTGGCAAATGCTTATGTGTTATGCAGGAAAGTTTTTGCACAAGCTTAGGCCAAGTAGAGGAGCTTGTGAAAGGTATTGAGTTCTTGCATGTTCTCAACCACTTAGTATATCTGTGCCAGAAAGTGAAATTATTGAATTTCTGGCACACGGGGTAGTTTGTGTAGTGGTTAACCTTCTAATCACAGCGCACATGTGCATGAGATAATTTATTCTGTAAATTTCTAAATCCTTTCAGCCTGTTTCAACGAGTTTGATAACGGAGGTTTGTCCTGTTGCGCAGGTACACGGATGAAGGCTCACTTGCGTATGTGGATTCTGATGGTGTCGTCTCCATCCTTGGTTCTTCATACGGCTGGACTCCAGTTTGCAACACCCGAGACAATGCACGTATCTGTGCCAGTTGTGTCAGCTTGTCTATATGGGCTGGAGTAGTGTCCACCAGCTCTAGAGGCTCGTGTACAGCCAGCCAAATTGATACCAATTTAAGCATGCACATGATGTGCCGTGGTGGTACTGCTGAAAGCCCAAGTCCATTATATGTCTGGTGGAATGAGAGGAGAGGGTTTGTGAATGATTACAAGTGTCACTTGGGAGCTTTCAGTGACATAGTCATAGTATTACAGTAGAACCTCGTTATAATGAAGTTGAAGGGGGAGCCGTAATTACTTCGTTATAGCCATTAGTTAGTTATATCCAAAAGTTCGTTATATCTGGGTTCGTTATAACGAGGTTCTACTGTATTTGAACTCACTACTGTTTGAGTGGTCGGATCTCGGACTGTTTTTGCTGGTAGTGCATGGTTGACTGCCAGCTCTATTTTTGGTGGTAATGTCAGTTTGCTCTTTAATGTTTGTAGTGCCCCACTACACCTTTCTTACAAGCATTTTGATAGGGTTATACAACAGGTGCTGTTGTCAGTGCTTTTGACTAGTTGATGGTTAATTGAGTACTTAAAAGGAGCAGGATGCGACATGTTGCGCTGTGCATGATGTACTTGTCTGAACCACTGGTCTAATTCTGATGCGTATGTAATGCAAGAACAGCAATGTGCCATGCTTTTTGTGTGGATTTGACGGCCCCTTGCTCTCAGAGCTACCAGACCAGACCCTCTCATGTCTCTTGCTTACGTGTGCCTTTGGAATGAATTCTTATTATACAGCACTACATGTCGTACACATGAGCGACCACTTCTGTTTCTCATGGCCTTGTTGTCTTCTTACCTTGCAGGTAAAAAACCAATCGGACCACTATTTTGTACTGGGCGTGAGTGAGACACGCCAACAAGTTCGGTAAGTTCTTCGTTGCACCCCGGAAGTGGGAGCTTCAGCAGTGTCCATTCTATTTGCAGGGCCTTGCTGTGCAAGGGGTCTCGCTACCCAGCCACCTTGCCACGGCCTGTCATGGTCATGCTGGACTTCAGCCTGCCTTTCCTGGGCACAGACTCCGAGAAGGGACGCCTGGAGGTGCCCCACTTTATGGCTTTATGTTTACACTCAATCACTGTTTGGCTTCATAATTAAGAGCGTGATATGTTAACTTCTGAATGTTTTTTTGAATAGTGTTTGCTATTCAATTTGATTTGCACCAAACTTTTACTATTCAAACTATTGAAGTTTGAAATTAGGATAGGACGAAAATATGCTGTCCTGGGATATGTGGCGCTTCACTGCATGACACTTGTGTGCTGCAGTGAAGTTAAGGTTTGTGCACTACAGCAAAGCCAGCACTAGCGTGCCGCTGCTAAGCTAACTCTTGTGGACTGCAGTGAAGTGAAGTCATGTATCTGCAGAGTTCTCTGTTGGTCTCATCTTTAGAACTCAACAAGTGTAGGTTGCTCTGGGAGTGTGCACGTAAAACTCTCATGAAAGAAAATGTTTGAGTACTTGGGCTGCTCTACACATCGGCCACTTATGGCACTTCTCAGTGGACAACTAGGAAAGGTTCGATGGCTACTAGAGCCAGTAATAGCAAAACCAAGAAACCATGACTGCCGTAAGGTAGAGGGAGCTAAAAGTGCAACTGCACCTGCTGTTTATATCTGTGATGTTATACTATACTCACATTGTGCTAGCACACACTGTGGATTGTGGGCCACATGCTTTGCGTGTTCCATTTCACAAATGTGCTATATGTGCTGCTCACACAGAATCCTGACTCCGTTCACTTGCAGAAAATTGCACAAGCTGCAGCCAAACCTTGTAACATATTCAATATGATGCAGAAATAACCTCATTATGTCTAGTAATTTGTTTTAAATGTTATATCATTACACTCTCTAATTGCATTTGTATCCTTCAGTTTGTTCACAGTACAGTTAAACCTGGATATAACAAAATTTACAAAGGCTCCAAAATTTTTTATAAAGAGGTTTTGTTATATCCAGTTCCGGCACGGAAATTTAAAAAATAAAAATGCGAATGGAACAAAGAGGCAACTGTGGTATGCCTAGCCCAGAACACATTTATTTCACTTCAAAGATGTAGAAAGAATAGCTTGACTCAACCTGCAAAGATCCGTCGCCATCGCCGTGATATCAGACACTTTCCATTGGCATCTCGTCCGACATCTCTTTGGTCAGGGTGGCATGTGCACTGCGTGAAAGAGAAAAAGAAGAAGAAAGAAAAGCGATTGTGAATGGCATGATAGCTAAATAAAAACACGCACACACACAGAAAAGGCTACAGTGGTGAGTGGCGGTGCTGCTGGCACATAAATCGCTGGGCTGGGAACTTGATACAATGTTTGGAGGGAGGAGGAAAGGACACATCTGCGGCGGTGAGAATCGTGGCAGAGGCTCAAGTGACGCAGAGGATCTGAGAAGTTAGTGGTGCCCGCACAGACAAGCGTCCTCCCTCCTCGTGCTTTGCTGGCATCACTTTGCAGGAAGCAAGCTGCCGCAACGGGTGCATGAGCGCCTTTCATGATGAAATTGCTTCATGCTTCGTCGTCGCTGGAGCAGCCGTGGAAGTGGGTCTGGCCACTGCTTGTGCTATGATTCGGTATTTGGGGCGAAATTACGAAGTGGTTGTTCATTATATCAGCGGTGTCTCCCGCTGCCACTTTGTTATACAGAGTTTACAAATAGCATGTTCTTCTGTGGAGTTATAGCAGGGAATTGAAAAACTTCGTAATATCTAGGAATTCGTTATATCGAGGCTCCTTATAGGCAGGTTCAACTATATCTGCATTCATTACAAATTTATTGCATAGCTAGTGTACTCCCACAATGTCATCCCTAGAACAGTCAAGTCCTAAAGAATTGTGCAGATCATGAGTTAGCTTTGCTGAGGTACACAGCTGTTAACTTCGCAGTAAACAAGCGTTATGTGGTGAGGAGTGTGTTCAGTGCGAATCAAATCGAATAGCAAGTGCTATTCACGAATCATTCAGAAGTATGAATGCTCGCATACCCCTAATTATAACTGATTGGTGCAGTGAGAACCGTTAGAATGCACGTGCCCATACTTGGCACATCTTGCAGCATCCAATCATTGTCTTGTCGGCAGGAGGAGCTGTGGCGTGCCTGGTGCCTGGAGGAGGCCCTGCAACGTGTCGGCGAGGAGGGCCGCCAGCTGGCTGACGTCAGCAACCGGAGGCAACTGCTGCTACTCAAGCTGTTCGCGGTGCGTACCAACTCTTGCATGTGTTCACCGACCTACCATCAGGATATACTTTGTTCGGCTAATCCAACTTTCAGCTTGTCTGTCTGTCTGTGCCTTTACACCGTAGTTGTGATGGCATGCAATGCTTTGGTTTTGCGCGTATTCTCTTCGTGCGACACTTCATGTGAATTTCATGAGCTACCCTCAAAAGGCAATTGTATGAAGAGAGAAATGGTTGTGGAGAGAAGAACTTGATTCAATCAAATTTCCCTACTGCGGGACCCGTGGCTGTACTTGTGCGGCGACTTGGTTCGCCCAGTTTGTCGGAGCATCCTGAGTGACAGCACCAGGACCACCAAGGCTTATTCGGAGGGATTTGGAAGAAGCCTACCCTAGGCAGTTACTCTGACTGTCCTCCTACTCATTTAGTATGGGTCCGAGCCCACTTTTGATGCATTGGTAACAAGAAGGCACACAGAACAGCTTGAGGTCTAGCTAGCTGAGCACATCTACGCATGATGACGCCATTGTCGTCCTCCCTCCCCCTCACCTGCATGTGCCCCCAGAACTTCTCATCTTTCCCTTCTCCATTAATCACCATGGAGACGACACTAATGGTCGAGCTGGTCATCTCATACAATGAACTTGCGAACCATTGCTGTCAACTGCTTGACATTATTAAATGTTTGTCTATAATTTAGTTATGAATTTCCTGTAGATTTTGTGCAGGTTATATGCTAGAAAATATGGTGTGTTGTAGTAGCTAGCACTTTGATTCTGTGACAGGACTGAAATCTGTGCTGCGTGCAATACTCATGAAACGGGCATACAAAGAACTAAGACATAGACCTAGGGGTGCAGGTAGTCTTGACATAAAGAACTCGGTTAGTCTTAACGCATTTTTATCTACAGAGCTGCTGAAAGTTCATTCTTGCCATCCTGAGTGCAAATGCAGCAGCGTGGTTTTCTTATCAACATCTTGCAAACCATGTGCAGCTGGCAGCCAAGGCAGAGAGAGAGGTGCGTGCGCTGGACGTGGCACGTCTCATGGACTCTGAGCGGTTGATCCAGGGAGCAGTGGAGTATGCATCCAAAAGCCGGCGGCTTGTGCTGGCGCAACGCGTCGAGAACCTTCTGCTCGAGCAAGAACTCCCGCTGCAAACTGTTCCTGCTGCTCGGTACGGTATCTCCTCTAAAGTGGCAATGATGATTGGCTTAATTTTGTAATACGACCATGGCTAAGTGTCTCTTGTGCTGTTGTATGCTCAGGTTGTTAAGCACTTCCATTCCACGTACAAGCTGGGTGTGTCTGTGCATTTAGGGTAAAAGCAGGTCAATGACAAACTCGGCTCATAAGAGGAAAACTTATTTTAATGCCAAAACGTTAACGACCTCACGTTGCAGAAAATCCACATAGGCACCAGTACCATTGGAAGAAAAAATTATCCTGGACCGGATGGTCCCTCTGGCTTGACTCAGATGCATTAGTGAACAAACTTGGATTTCTCAAAGTAAAATTTATCAGAAAAGTGGTGACCTATGACTTGACTACAGACCTAGACACGTGATAGCTCATAATGTAGTTTGGATGTACGAGAAAGCATAATTCTGGTACTAGGAGACTCAAATACAGTTAAACCTCGATATAACAAACTTCAATATAATGAAATTCGTGATAGAACAAAGTGATTTTTGCAACGTGGTGTCTATAGACTTGGTGTTTTTGTTACCACCAAGTGTCAAGTGACAAGCATGTGTAGCCATAGAACTGGTAGTAAATGCAGCGAGCTGTCACTGTCTCGCAAGAGATCGCACCAGCATTTCTGCCATTCTAACTGTGGTGTGCTGTGCAGCACCATATATACATTGGATGTGCTGGCTCATTCAGGCTGTGTGCATAAGCATCCTCCAGATGGCGCTCATGCTATTGCGTTCCACTCTTAGCTTAAGCGTCCTCCAATTTTTTTCTTGGAATTTCATTTGTTTTTTTGGTGATGCATTTCATTTTTGTCTTTTCTGTTATTATTAAGGGCCTCTTTTACACTGAATTAAATGGAACTCGTGTTAGCATCAATGTTCCAGGATAATGTGTCTGATGGGCGTGAATAATCCCATACAATCACCTACACCTCGCTTGTTTAAAAATTCTATGGTCATAATATTTTATGACCTTGGTTTGATTTCAGCATGATAAATGTACACAACTTTTGTTTGGCATCGTATCGTTGGCAAAACCAGGCAGGTCTGCCAAGCTGTTCCTCCTACACGCAAACGTGACCCCGACCCAGTTGATGAAGTGGTGCTGAAGCCCAAGCCGTTGCATCTTTCTAGGAAGCGGCCAGCCGATAGCATGTGTAAAGACGGTGGGTTCTTGTTATTTCATTGTTAAACTTGCGCTTTGAAAATATTTCTGTGGATAGAGTTCAAGGCCGATGCGTGTTTTAGCACATTAAAAAGGGGCCTCACACCAGGTTGGGAATTGCAAACAAACGACCACCGAGCGTGAATTGCTCGGCAGTGATCATGCCTGTAAAATGTGAAATGCCTGCATTGTGCGAAGATGGCCTAAGTACGGAAGACTGCACACTCTTTTGAAAGAAGCGTGGTTTTGAGAGTAAGTGAGTCATGTGCATGCATTATAACAGCTGCTCTTTTTGGAACATCATGGTGTTACAGCGGTTACGGTGCCCGACTGCTGACCCGAAAGGTGCGGATTCAATCCTGGCCGCGGCAGTTGCATTTTGTGGAGGTGAAATGCTAAATACCTGTGTACTATGCGATGTGAGTGCACATTATACAACCCCAGGTGGTCAAATTTCCAGAGCCCTTCACTATGGCACGACATTCAGCCATGCTCCAAGAGTTGCAGTAGTAGCACCTCCCTGTCTATTTGCACCCTCTGAATGCCACTGACCATAGCACATTACTTCAGGTACTTGTCCAGTGTGAAAGGTGCAAAGACACCATTAGGAATGCGCCACTAGGAAAAATGAGAAAGGAGGCGAAAGCAAAGAGGTACAATTAGTCATGTGAATAGAACAGGTTCTTTCAGTTCTAGCATTTGGTGTAATACAGAGGAGGTGCGCAGCTTGCAGATGCTAGCTAAGCCACAGGGATAGTGTGTCTTTTTTTTCTTGACAGCGGCGCTCACCTCCTGGGGGCATGGTAAGGGATAGCTTGATTACTTTTTGACCATCCCAATTATGAAACAGTTCGAAAGATTATTTCAGTAAAACGATCCCTAGACAGTGTGGTATAGCTTCCAGTACATAAACAAAATTTGTAGGGATGTTGTAAATAGCAAATGCTTCGACCGAATCAGATGCAAATTGAATAGTGGCAGAAGTCAATAAAATACTGAATACTTTTCTAATAATTGTAGGGTACTGAGCAGCCGTTCTTACTTTAAATGTAAACCGATGTTCACAACCCTGTATTCGTAACTGTAGCGTTAAAAGTACAAATATAATATCTGGAGGAAATCAGCAGACTGCCTCTGTCTAAAAAAGCCTAAATTTCTGAACAGCTTTTTCAACTATTCGGAAAGCGCAGGTGTTCATTGTGTAGCCAGTAGAGTTACGCTCCCTGAGCGAAGTAGCCTGCTGCGCAACATTAGCATGTCTTGTGATATGCCAGTGAGGATTAAATTTGTACGTTTGCACCAGTCTTGTATTTATTTTTGTAATGTTAACACTTTGAAATAATCATAAACTATTAAAAAAACATTCGGGTTTACGAATAATGACCGTTCTATTTGAAGGTCAAATCATAGAGGACGCTATCCGATTCAACGTTCAAAATTTTCTAAGGTTCGCACCTCTCTAAGAAATTGTACTGGTGTAGCGTAAGGGGGACCCTTTAGAGTGTTCTGCTTCGCCTGGCAAGTTCTGATGTTGCAGTGCCTGCTCTTTGTTGGCAGTGTCTCTACCTTCTGACGAGAATCGCACTGCACCGGAGCCACCTGTGACTCGTGGGAACCCATTCAAAGTGACCAAGGTAAGCCAGTCGGTGTCTGTAGTGACCAGTTACCATTCAGTAAAGCTCAAGTGCTTATGTAATAGAGACATTTTAAGTGGAGATGTGCAAATAGCAAGATTCTGGGTGTGAAGGGAACTTAAATATTAATGTTTGAATGCAAATAAAATTCAGTGCTTTCTGATAATGTTAGAATACTGAATAATACCATATTAAATTACACAGAAAATGTACCGATAAGCACGGGCAAGAAAAAATAAACTAATTTACTATATACAGTAAAACCTCGTTATAATGAAGTTGACGGGGGATTGGTAGTTACTTCATTATAACCATTAGTTCATTATAACAAATATCAATTTCATCTATAGGAATTTCAAGGGGAATCGCGATTGCTTCGTTATATCCGATAGTTCGTTATATCCGGGTTCGTTATAACGAGGTTCTACTGTACAACTAATGTACTGCCAAAGTGCTCCTAGAAAAAAAAAGGTCCAGCAGAGAACCGTGCAGATGCATGGGTTAAGTTTGCCGCAGTACATAAATGCAGACATCACTGGAGAGCACAAGTTCTAGCTTTGCTGCAATATGCTTAGCATTGCCACAGCACACAAGTGCTATGTGGCGAGGCATACCATACATGGGAATGGGCAGCACACAAGTGTTAGCTTCACTGCAGTGCGCTAATGTTAACTCTGCTGCAGTACAGAAGTGCTATGTGGTGAAGCATACTACACGCAGGAATGGGCATCTTGGGACATCACACATTTTGTCACATTCTAATCACAAACTTCGAGTAGTTTGGATGGTAACCGTTAACGGTGAAACAAATTAATTAGCAAACTATTGAAAAACTTGGAAAATTCGAATGCTCACACTCTCCTACTAATTTTAAGTGTTGCTTGTGGCACACATTGCCTCATTGGGTGTACTTGAGAAGGACATTAATTAAATGCACTGTCAGGTTAGGCAGTTTTTCTATAGAAAGCTCCAGCACTCTACTGCTCCTCGCAGATGTTGGAATACTGAAGTACGCTACTACGAAGATAATTGCCCCAGATTTTGCTAGAATGTTCATTGGCAGTGACAAATTTTGTCCTGCAGTGCATGAGACATTACGGGGGCTACTAGTCGTACAAAAAAGGCTTTTTTTGCCAATGTTTAGCAGCGCATTTATATGTAAACATATGTTATCAGAAATATTCCTTCAATTAGCACTCAAATATTTTAATTTGCTTCATACCTAAAACGTCGCTATTCGTGCAGCTCCACTATAAATTCCTTGCATATTTGCTCAACCACTTCTGGAAATGTTCTTTCACAAAAGGCCAAGCCATTCTGATACAGCAAATCAAGTTGTGGCTAGAGTATGGGGATGACTTCATGTGCGTCTGCATCTGTATAGCCACAGTAAAGGTGTGGTCTGATCCCAGATGTAGTGCACACCAACAGTGCCACATGAGATTGCGATGACATCATAACACAACATTGTCACTTGTGCTTGTGCAGTTTCTTGCCATTGGGCAGCAGTGCAGAAATTCAATGGATGCTGGATTGATCACTTTACACGTTTGCATTAATACTAACACTGTATTTACTTGATTGTAAGTAGACTCATTAATTCATACTTGAGGGGATACGAGAATTTTGTTTTAATTAACGGACATTTGAGTTATATTATGTGCAAGCAGAAGTATGACGCAATGAAACATAGCAGGAAAAATGGCGATGGCCAGTCGTCGCGTACATTGTTGCCAGCTCATTGTTTACTTTTATTTTTCTGCTAACGGTTTTGAATGCGTTGACAAGTGCTCAGAGGTATGTTAACTTTATTTATGGGTGTTAAAAAATATATATAAGCATGAGCCTTCAGCTTGAAGGAACCAAAGCGGGCAATATTTCCAGTGAGGATTAGTAAAAAGTACAGTAGAACCTCGTTATAACAAACTATCGGATATAACGAAGCAATCACAATTCCCCTTGAAATTCCTATAGATGAAATTGATATTGATTATAACGAACTAATGGTTATAACAAATTAATTACCACTCCCCCTTCAACTTCGTTATAAAGAGGTTTTACTGTATTGACAAGCACAGCTGTGGCAAGATCATCCCAGAATACTGGCACTACAACTCTCTTCACGAGAACATGCTCGGTGGCTGTGTAGCCTCGGCTGTGCTGCACAGAACTAGTGAAACAGAGAATAGTAGGTGCCACACTGTCAGTGCAAAGGCATCGCTCGGATGTTTTCTTGACCAGCAGTCGCAGGAGATCCCGGTGGAAGACAGCGCCACCAGTGGTGGCAAGTTGCGAGGGGACGCAGTTGCTGGCCGTCGGCAGCTCACGCTGCAGTTTGGTGCCCGCAATGACGCTGCCCCTGCTGCTAACAAGTCCTGGTGTTCAGCTGTACATGGAATCGGTCCGAGCCACACTGCTCGAGGAAGAACCGGACCTTGCCGAGGACCAACTCGTTAGTCGAGCGGTGGCACGTTTCAGGGCTCTGTCCCAGGAGGAGCGGGCGGTGAGCTCTGTTTTGATTACTGCCCATTAATTTCATGTGCCGAAGTGTCCAACAGAGTCTTGGTACACCCAGCATTTAGCTTGTGCAAGACAAGTGTCACTAGTGTCTTCTGTCGGTGAGCTTGTTACACTTCAACGTACTAAGCACTGCCATCATGTCGGGCTAGTATGATTAGGCAATCTGGCAACGTAATTGGCTGTGTCTGCATTGGCACAATGTCCTTTATGGTAAAAGTCTAGATTTTAAGAGGAAAAAAGGAACAAGACCAGCTGCTGCTGCAATGTGCAATGACAGCACTCGCATGGATTTCTGAAGGTGTAATTCTCACTGAATTCAATACATGGATTTTTGAATGGCTGCTGCCAGCTGCCGAGACCACCACTTCGGGCAGTCAGACCTCGATACACTAACAACGAAATGGTGTTGCCACTATAAGTGCTAAATATATGTGTTTGTAATGAATAATTAAAACTACTGCCATGTCAAAGAGACTGTTGTAATGGTGTTTAACTGTAAGCAAAGTGCTCAATTCAGTTTTGGCCTGCTTTCTCCCACAATGTCAAGAGAACCCTGCCCATTTGTAGAAGAAATAAATGCTATGAGTATAGTATTTTCTCTTTCACCATGGGCAAAAGAACAGCTTCCCACGGCTGCGAACTTGTGGCGATACAAATCTATGCAGGCACAGTCTTCGCAGCGGATGGTCACCTTCGCAAATCATATGTTAGTTGAAACAGACAGTGCATGCAAGGAAATGAAGCAAATGTTTAATTGAAATGCAGAAACAGTAAAAATTGAAGCAAATGAAAACAATTTATGGCAGGTAGGAGGCTAACTCGCATCCTTTGCACTTACACTTGTGGCGTTTTAAAAAATAAGCTGGACTTTCTTTTCTGGGTCCAGTTGAGGCAATATTGGACCATGGCTTCAGCAGAAAGCCAAAGCCTCAATACTTAAGGCTCTGTTGAAATAAAGTAGATATATTCAGACTAAGTTTCACCGGCCCAAGCATTTTTTTTTGTGGCGAAATATACTAGACGTCACCTGTGATTCCAGCAATGACTAGTATGCTTTTTAATAATGCTATATCCTCTTTGTAGCCAAGCGCAATTCTGAGAACATGTATCTTCAACACATGAGATTTCCCCTTGCTATGTCACCACTAAAGGAGACATAACTGTGGAAATTGCGGTCAGCTTATTGGAAGAAAGTTCCTTCTCAAGCACGAAAATTTATGTGCGCGGAGACCAGTTTGCAAAATAAGCAACACTTGCAGTCGCATCTGACGTGACGGCAAATTTTAACAAGCGCCGACGCATTATCTTCCAGGCCGTGTTCACTGTTGAGCTCGCCACTTCATTTCTTTTCCGTTCCCATTTGCACATGGTGGAGGCACATGGACTGTGACGTTTTCGAGAGAAATGTTATGAATTTCGGTGCAAGTTGTCGCGACGGCATGTGCAGGAGTGGAACAGCCGGGCCAAGAGGCGGTCGCCGAGCCCCGTGCACGCCGCCAAGAGACCGCGACCGGTTTCGTGAGTGCGCCCTCGTGGTCGCCCAGGGTCAGCTGGGCAGTGCATACTCGTCCACCTTGTCCAGGAAGCTGCAGACCAGAGCCGACTCCACCTGCGAGGAGAAGCGATTAAAACGGTCCTGTTCGTGTACAGGTGGTGTATGTTTGTGTGTGCTCGTCACGACTGAGACTCACCCCGAGAATGTACTCGCATGTGCGCGGCTCCAATAAGTACAGGGACACGCTGTCGAGGTTGCCCTTCGCCTGCCGACACCTGTCGAGTGGATTGAAGATGCAGAGTATTTCAATCTGAGACTTGAGGGTGTGCTACAGTCATTAAAAACTTTTTTCTGCAAGGCTATAGTGCTCTCTGTGGCAACAAAGGAATGTGTTGTGCCTCTGTGTTGGCATGCCATGCCACTGACATTATTTCTCGTAACTCTTCGAACCGCTTTATAAGAGACATAATTTACTCGCATATCTGGCTGCCTTATCTATCCCATTCACTGAACCTCTTTTGTAAGAGACACACTCCTGAGGACAGTTGAATTTATGGTCAGCAGTCTTGCTTGTAACTTGGAAGTTTAGTGGTGTTGGCTACTAACTAAATACAGTTAATTTGCTGTGAAAAGAAAGGAAAATAAAAGCGGTAGTGGAGAAAATGTGGACTGTGTTACGAGTGACACGGTCCACAGAGCAAATCACTTATGATTACAAATGGTATATAATAAACCCTTTGCAACAGTCTTGTAGACCCCTTCTGTGACCACTTTAGTTGCAGTGTGAACATAGATATGGTGCCCTGCTTATAGGAGATCTCTCATATAAGGGACAGAAACTGGTCCCTGGAGCATGTCTCTTATAAAAGGGTTCAAATGCATTGCAAACTGGTATGCCACTAAAGACAAACAAAACAATAGCTTAGACCTGGCACGCTATGATGGTGCTGACAATACCGTGGTTTGTACTTGAGAGAGAGGGGGGGTGAATTCAGGGCTTTGTTCCACAGATGCTCTTTATGGAGCTGTGGCAATTATCATGCGAGTCATTTATTCGTTTGTCTTAAAGGAGTGCTGACATATTTTACTTCTTATGGAAACTGATGTAGCAAGCCAGAACAAGCATCACAGTATGGAAAACCAACGAAGCATTCCCATAGTGTTCATGTATCCAAAAATTCGGCTGAACAGAGTTTGTCTAAATGGAAGTTTAGTGTTGTAAACTGCTGGAAGGGTTGCAACGTATAATAGGCACTGCAGCACACTTACTTGAGGAGAACTTCAACTGTTCGAGGCTTGCCCGTGAGGTCGCAGGTGTCTCCGGATCCATAAAAGTGTGTTAGGTACCTGAAGTAGACAAATATGAAAGGTTGTGACTGGCATGGTTCATGGGCTACCATTGTGTATTCACCTGAGAAGTGAAAGGTTGCCATGAGCCGAATGCTTAAATCAGTTTAATCACACTCTTTGAAAAATATGCCATCACTGACTGTGCAATGACTGCTTTGCTGACAAAAAAAAAAAAAGAAGTTAATTTTCAATCATAGTGTGATGTCACAGATTTCTGTCTCCATTTTTTCATACTTGGCCACACTTGTTAAAGAAGATTTCATGGAACTCTCCTGGTTCCCTTAGAACAAGTGATTCACTTCTCTTTTCCCACTTGAAAAAAATTACATAGGCATTTGTAAAAGATATGACATAGTGAGTTTGTGCATTAACTTAATGTTAATGGTCACAGCTGCTTCACCACTCGCATTTGCTTTCTTGCGAGTTTTCTGGCTCGCAAGCGTGACGCTTTTATTATTGCAGAAGGACAGCGTACTCAGGTCACCAGTGTTACTGTCCCTTTAACTTGGAAATAGGCAAACGCCAATGTCTGCTAAGCAGAACACAAACACAAGAAGATAGGGACAAGTGCTAACTTTCAACTACTAGAGCTTTATTTCAGATCATGCACTTATGTAAGCCCAACATCTGAATCTGCAGGAAGAAATAAAAAGTACAGATGAAAGAAACGAAATATCGTGCCAAGTGGCGTCCTTGCCAAACAGTCAAGTTCTTTCTTTAATATTGCTAATTCCGGCATACTTGCCCAAGCTATTTCACAGGGTTCTACTATGTCCCTGGTTAGACTGTTGCCATGATGATACAGGATGGTCTACAGTAGAACCTCGTTATAACGAAACCGGATATAATGAAATATCGGATATAACGAAGCAATTGCAATTCCCCTTGAAATTATTATAGATGAAGTTGATATTGGTTATAACGAACTAATGGTTATAACAAAGTAATTACCGCTCCCCGTCAACTTTGTTATAACGAGGTTTTACTGTATTTGAAAAGGAAAACCAGCTATCTGACCTGGGCGTACGGCCAGGCTTCCGCTCGGGGTGCTTGTCGAGCCAAGTCACATGCGCCTTATGGTCCCAGGTGCCCAGCAGGATGCTGATCCGCTCCTTGCCTTTCTCCTCGTGGAACTGGCTCACGCGCTTGCCGTAGCAGAACTCGTACTTCCACCAGCCTGCACCCTGCGATCGTCGTGGAAACATTAACTGACATGCGGTTTGAAACCTGAGCTTGCTGGCGCAATGGAGGAGCACTGAACAATGACACATAAATTGCGCTCTGTAGGGCAGTAAGGCATCGAATGACTAGCACTTTAGTGAATAACTCACACAAGGATGGAGAACGAGAAATAGGGCAAGTATCGACCTCTGATTGAGAAATTCTTTTTATAGCAAAGAATATATGAAGGAATATATGCATGAAAGAAAAAAACATTGAACAGTTAGTTTTTTTAGGGGGCTACCGCTGGTTTGCTTGAGAGGGCCAAGCACACAGCAGCAATATTAACAAGGCCCCCCCGAAATTGCTTTTAAAAATTACATGCGCAGTTCAGCCACAACTAGAGATCATATACAGCATGATTTAAGTGGACACACCTTGTAACAAGGGAGCTATGGCAATCACATGTTACCGTCCTCGTAAGGGCCGCTGCACGGGTGGTGGCCAGACGGACAACACCGGACAGAGAGGGCAAAATGAAGTGGAAGTATCGCTCGCCAAGCAGAAGCTACCTTGTACAGTGCGGCATAGCGGCTTGACCGTGCAATGGCCCTAAGCCATGCCTTTTCTCCTAATTTTCCGCTGCATGGCTCGGTCTAATCTCCGCCTTCATCAACCAATTGTAGAGGCCATGCTCAGTATTTTAAACATTTTAGCGCGCACAAGAGACAAGGGCAAGAAATACACGAGCCCTTTTAGCGCTCGTGTGTCTTTCTTATCCTTCTCTTTTGTGCGCGCTAAAAAGTTTAAATATGGATACATACCAACTCGCCCAGTTGTCAGTCTTGCTGCCATGCTCAGTGTTTGTCTGGATGATCCCTGTGATACCAGGTGCCACCAAATATGTCTCGTATACATACTGAGGAGCCGGTGAGAATGGTCACACGAGCAACATTGAAAAACAATGCCAAACTTCAAAATGGGCGGCTGACAACTCGATGAAGAGATGACAGCAGTGAAACAGCAAAGAAACTACACACAGAGCACCAATGCTGCTGGCTCAGTTTGTAAAAAAAGATGATCAAAATCATTTCAGGGTCCTTTTAATGCTGCGTCTAGTTCTGACGTGGCCAGCGAAAGAGGCAGCGCTCAATTTCTGACCCATGGTGGCTGCATTTTAATCGTGTCGCAGTTGCGACACATAAAACCTCGGCAATCGTTATTACTTCAGTGACTTGGGGCTCGAAGTTGTCCTCTAGCAGTCTACAATGCTAGGGAGACTCAACGCACTCTAGTTCCCCGGGTCGTCGCAAAGGACAAGTTGTGTGGCTCACTCACCCCTGTCAGGCAGTGGCTGCCTGCGAGGAAGTCCTGCACCAGCTGTGACAGCTTGTCAGCTGTCGGTGGCGGCTGCGGTGGCAGTGGCAGTGGCTCGGGAGGAGGCAGTGGCTGCACCTGCTCCGTCCAGAGGCCCCTGGGCTGTCGGGGGGCGCCATCTTGGGCCACGCACTGAATCGGGTTCTCAGGCGACGTTTCCGGACTGCACAAGGCGGCAACAAGTTCAGGCTTAATAGCCAACTCCGGCCATTTCTTTTACTACGGCGAAGTAGGCGATTCTGTTCCTAGTGCAAGTCCTGTCACATGCAAGATATAGTAGAAATGTGTGGAAAATTTGAAAATAATAAGCCGTGAAGCACAATACCAAAGCCCAACTACGTAGCACCTCCATGCTGTGACATAGCAGTGTGTACAAGTGCGTACAACGGCTTTTGCAAAGTTACCTTGCGTACACAAACCCTAGTGCAGTCTTCTTTTTTTTCCCGAAAATTGTGAACGGACTTGCCCAAGGCTTAGTGCTCAGTGTGTGCGTTCCAAGGCCTGTTACGTATCCAGTGTTTACAGCTGGTTCTGCTGTAATGTAATGGTTTGCAGTAGTAGACAACAGCGTTATGAATTCCTGTACGTAACCATATCAGGTGGTATGGATGTGCCCGCATCACCGAAATGGAGCAATAAGGACACACATTACTCAGCGACAAGTTTGGCCAGTTTCACATAGAGACGATTGCCAGTGTAAAGGCCACCACAAGTGCACACGAGCTGCAGTCTATGGGTAAGTATGGACCTAATAAAAGGATTGTGCTCCCCCAAATGGTCATAAAGGGACCATGGTGCAGCAAATTAGAAAGTTATAAAAAAGTTTCTTTGTGGGCTTTACGTGGCAAGCCCACTATTTTGAACGTGTGAGAGACGTTGTAGTGGTTGACTTCCGATGAACCCTGACCACCCAGATGGGCCTAAACACTGGCATATTTGCATTTTGTCCCCACCAGCTGAGGTCGAACCAGCAACCAAGAGCTCAACAGGGCAACGCCATAGACACTGTGCTACTGTGACAGATCAACAGCAAATTCAGTCTTCATGGCAAAGCCTTGGACCATGCAGATCATGCACACTGTCATGATAGTGAAGCAAAACCACGTAAAGGGACTACCATACAGTAAAGAATGTCAGACTACGCATGCATGCAGTGGTGACTGCATGGCCTGTAAGAGTATACATTCAGGCTATCAAGCTCATAGCACACACCATGAGGGCGGGAAGGAATGACAAGCATGTTGTGCTGTTTGTATGTCATTTCTTGTCCCCTTTGTTTTCTCCTGGCTATTGCGGGTTTTCAGCGAACATGCTTGCGATTTCTGTTTCTCACATCTGGCTAGCGTCTTTCAGTTCTCACATGTTATTTGATTTTTTTTTGCGTGCAATGTCCACAGAGGCGCATTTGCTCTATAAGTTGGTAATTTGGCAACTCGGTAATTGGTTTAGCTATACTAAAGCTTTGTTTCCAGGCACTGACTTCTCAGTGGCACCACACTTCTGTGCATGTAATGAAATCGAACTGAAGGCTAAGAAGGGTTCATTATCATAATTCAGAGGTGCTACAAGCTATATCTCACGTCATGGGCTCACACTTTCATTGTGCACATTCTTTATGACACACCTGCTGCACCACAAGCATGGTGGCCCATGCCACTATTGGGTAATGGTAAAACAAATCAATGGGCCTATCTATGCGCGGTGCAACATAAATTGCTGTTTACGAAAACCAGCTAGCACGTAATGATAACTGATAAAACGCTGTTTCTCCGTTGACCTTTTTTTTATTGTGATGTCTCCAAGACATGGCATCTAGTCAAACCACGTGAAAGAAAAGTATACACTCTACATATAGATTCGTTGACGCACCTGTAGTCTGGATGGGCACAGAGATAAGGAGTTAGCACCACGGCCTGGTACTCGCACGTCGAGAGCTCGTCGATGCTGAGCACCTCGTTACGGGCCTCCTGGCTGCACACATACAGCACGCGGGTCGTGCGCTGTGCCTGCTCACCCAGCTCGCATGCCGTGCCTCCTGTCATGTTGACAGCAAAGTACGGGAGTTCCAGGCCTCCTTCCAGCCGAATGCGGGGCGGTCGCTGCGTGTGGATGTACACTTCTGAAAGGTGCACTTTGGCAGCTCGTCCCACCACACGATACGGCAGGCTTGAGCCTGTGCTGTGCCTTCTGCTAGCCATTCTTAAGAGACCTCCCACTCCTTTTTTTTTCTGTGGTTACCTACCTGGCTTCTCTTTGATAAGTAGCTTGCATCTGAAATGGAGCATTGGTGTCAGACACACACGTTCATTGTTTGTTGTCACAACTGCAATTACCATCGGCTTCCAGCTTCTTGGCATCATACTTGCCAAGGAAGTACTCTTGCAAGACGACCTGGAAGAAGATAGTTGATATACATGGGATTAAAAAATTAACTCAGACAATTTCAGGGACACTTTCAGGACGTTTTCACAACGAAATGCAACGACATGCTAGTTGCTGAATATTCGTTACTTCTTTAGCGCATGCAGTACTGCAAGAAAGGATACAGCATGTGCCTTAGTGAAAGAGTTTTAAAGACATTTTCACAGACAAGTTATGGATGCCCAGACAGCAGATATTGATCATGGTTTCTTATGTCATCTAGTCTGTGCTAAAAGAAATGAAAATTTTAAAACCGCATGCGGGACTTTGGTGGACCTTGTTGTTGATGCTTTCCTCGTGGTACTGCCGAACGCTCTTGCCATGGCACAGCTCGTAGGTCCAGTATTGCTCCAACTACAAGAGGGGGAAAAAGAAACGTTGCAGTGGAAACCCCCTGTCACAGTCAACATGTACAAGACTTCAGAACATTACACAGGCGCATATGTTTTACATGAATGTGGTCAGATTTCACTGCACAGCAAATCGACAACACTTCGTCACTGTTGTGGAAACACGCCAAGGGTCTGAAAGCACTTGTTTGCATGCGGGTCAAGGCATTCTATTCCATTTGATGCGGCAGGTAGGCTGTGACGTCGTGGCTGTAACGGCACACAGGGCTTCGGTACTGGAAGCTCAAGCATCCTTTACGTTGATGTTTATTCAGTGTCCGCGCTGCGGTGACGTCACTCGTGCGCATGTGTGCTTCTGACGTCACATGATGCTCTGGCGAACCGAAAGCACGACCTGGAGGTCGTGACCGAAAGTGCAGAGGGTAGCCAAGGAAATGCTACACGCCCTACGCGCATTCGACAAGGAAGTGGCGTGGACATCACTTACGCGGTACGAGCAGAACAACCTGGAGAAGAGCGGTTTCAGTAGCGCCAGCGGCGTTGGGCCCGCGTACGGCGTAGCAGCTTCGGCGTCCTGCGCAACACATACACACACGTCAGTACGGCGGCTCTTCAAAAGAAGAGCCGTAGGCACCTCTCGGGACACTGGCTTGGCGGGCAGCAGACACTGGTAGCGCTCCTTTTCGGCGGACACCATCCATAGCGTTTCGAGCTGCAGCGGTAGTGACCATGAATGAGTAAACATCATAGTTGACCACTGAACCTCTCCCGTGCTCACCTCGGCGGGCGCTAGCTTCTTGTCGGGCGAGGAACCTGGCCAATTGATGCTGAACAGGACCGAGTCGTCGGCGAGGTTACCGCGAGCTGAACTCAGCAGCAGGGCCAGGCTCGCTGCTCCATAGAGGAGCCTTAGCACTGTCATGTTTCCCCGAACTTGAAGCAATGTTTATTGGTGCGTAGGGCGCGATATGCGGACGCGAATCGGCTGCTACTTTTCATATTACACGTAACATATCTCCGCCGCCTCAGCTGCGGTTACGTTTATCCAGCTGAAGCGGCGCTCGCGACATCTCCTGGTGGTTTCGCTTTTCGATATGGCTTCTTCCGTAGTTTCGTATGTTTCGTACGTACAATGCAGCCTCAGCGATTGGCAAGAACGCAGCGACGCTGCGTTCTTGCTCATCTCTGAGGCGCAACAAGCGTTTGTTTCAGTTTCTCAGTGAAGAACTTTCCTCCACCCATCAAGGCGGTTTTGATACGACAGAAACGTGTCGAGTCGTTCTGTTGAGCTGGGATTTGCTGTCGAGTTCACGTAAACGACAGCCGACCAAGCTGAGCGTGCGTCGAGTCGGGATGCACTAAGTCGGCAAGGGCGACTACGAAGCTTCACTGCACTGCACCAGATATTCCTCACAGAAAATGGTACCGGCGGTACAGGAAATGGTACAGGCTCCTCCTGACCCACATAGAACGTGCATGTTCGGGGAAGGACCCGATGACGACGCAAGGGCCTGCTTTATCTACAGTCCCATGGACTTTTCCCCTATGCTGTCCTGGCTGGTCCTACGTCCTACACGATCCACTTTTGAAGAGTTCATGCATATTTCGTGTAACTGCTTTTCCGTTGTGAAGTGAACATGATGTTAAACGCACTTTAGTGTGCTAAAATGGCACTAAGTGAATTCTCGTTATTCTCACTCACTTCAGCTGTGACCTGTAGTTTCGGTTTCAGTTCCGAAAGCACACATCACATGACTAAAATCGGTGGTAATTTAATTAGCTTCTTAACGAGCAGCATCTGGGTTTCAACGCGGTAAGACTTACGTATGTGCGCTGTGTGTAATCAAACAAGAGACAAGTGTTACGGAAATAAAACGGGCCGTAAACGAGTGCAGCACTAGTGTACTCCTTTTCTACCTTTATTGCTCTCTAAAGGAGTGCACCTCGGATGAACTTTTTTTGTTGCTTTTTGTTTTCTTTTTTTGCCTTTGAGAATGGAGTGTGCGTGACAGCACAGGACCGCTGCAGCAAGCTGAGGCTATTGAGCGCACACCTTGCGATGAACTGCGACGACTTGGGGAGCGCCCTGCAGTCGTAGCGGACATGTCTCCGGCCAAGTGTCTACGTTCGCCGTGGACGTAGAAAGCGTAGAAGTCACGAAGTATCCGGGGTGTTTTATGTGCGCGCATTCAAGTCAACCTCGTTCCTTGTCCGTTGCTGCTGACGTGTGTGTCGTGTTCTCCGTTGGAATACTCGTGCTGGCATCGATGCTGCGGCGCCAGCGCACGCTATCCAAGCACCCGCGACTACGTTGATGTGCCACACTGTCGATTTGTCGGCTGATGCTTCGGCCTGCGGCGAACCCGCCCGCCGCCACTCCAGCAGGTAACCGCCTCCTTCCCGCGGGGTCAAGCACGACTCGGGCATGCACGACGCACGTACTACGTAGAAGTTATCGCAATAAACCACCGCAGCTCACGCGCGGACAGACGCGCGGGGCGAACACGGAATGGCGAAAAAACAGCTCGCCAGTCTTTTCGTTCCGTCGTGCGGTCTCGAGACGGGGGTAGCGCCGTTCGTATCAACTTCACGATGCGCCGACTCCGCCGGCGAACTTGACAGATCGCACCTGTCTCTCTAGACATGACGTTTCCTCCCATGTGTTTCGTCCTTACATCTTCATCTGCCGTAGAGACGGCGCGGATCGTTTGATCCTTTTCGTACGCTGCCAAATAGTGTCCGATCTTGTTAAAGCTGTGACAGGCGCGCTCACAAAACAATTTCGTGCGAAGGCTGTACTTGCCAGAATCGAGCTCCGTGTCTATGTTTGTTCCCAGATGGAGGATCCATGCAGCGGTGTACCACGCTTGGTGCGAGCACCAGCCCTCAAGCGCGGTCGTGTGGACGCGACGCCACTCTCCGAACGGGTAAGTTTTCCAACCGAGCGGGAGGCTTGGAACCACCTGTTGATTTCACCGTGCGCGCAGCCACTCTCCTTGCGATGACCGCGCGGTGTTCAAAGAAAGAAGCACGTCCATCGATTAGAGCGAGACCCCAGTTGTGCGTACTTGCATCTCAAAAGTGCCGCATCCGTTGTTGTCGTTGGCGCAAGGCGCTCTCCCCGGCAAGCAGGCCCGGGGCGTACGAAAGGCGTGGCGACGGAATACGAAGTAGTGGTACTACACCAACGCGAATGGCCTTGTTGACAGCAGCGCTCGGCGTTGTGGGGGTGCTTCTTTTGCAAGAGCGAGCCGCGCGCGTTGGCGTGTTGCGTGTGGGCGGCGGCCAGCGCGCGCATGCCAAGCATGCGTCCCGAGGCGAGATTGCCCGCCACCCCCGAAGAACCGTGCTCAGCTGAGACCGTACCCTTGCTACAGGTCAAGCTCGAGCGGGTGCTGGGCCTGACCGTGACGAGCAGCGCGGCGCTTGACTGCGACCCCAGTTCGGGCTTGGTCGCCTATCCAGCCGGGTGAGTGGCAGCGCCCAACTTTGCCGTATTCGTAGATCTCTGTGATGTACTCGAATGACTCTTGTCACTTGAAGTGCGCTGAGCAGTGCCTAATTCACACCGGACTGGTGATCAGGCTCTCTCACTTGAGATTGGAGTATGCGACACATTGTAACACCCCCTCCCGCTTTCGATCTCGATCGAGACCGATCGGCATACAGTTTCTCGATCGTGATTGGGTCACTTCAGCAGCTTGCGTAAGCAGCCAGTCGGATGTGGTCCGTGTGACTTGGGCTTTAGAGGCCAGCCACTCGCGAAGTTTTCATTTTCACCTTCTACGTATAAGGGAAAGGTAGGCTGAGCTTTATGGTTTCAGAGGTACGAGCGAGCTGTTTGGCACATAAAATATTACATGCATGTCAGGATTAGTGCTGGATGTTGGTAGCTGTGTTTTCCAACTTACCTACTGAATGCACACTAGTACCAGGATCACGTGTATAACAGACTATCTACTCCAAAAATTATGCTTTCAAGTGATAGACTATACCGTAAAAGCAGCGTAACAGATCTTGCATCACTTGTGGTTAGTGCAACATCAACATTCTGTCATAATGTATATGTTCTGTAACAATCTATTATACAAAAGGCTGTTGTGTTGAAAGCCTTCCATCAGTTCGTGTCATGTAGCTGTCATGTAGCATGTTTGGTACGTTTCAAGGGCGGGTAGAAACTGCATTTTCATGCAAAATTTAATTTCATTGAAGCATCCTTGAGGACTGTGGTTGTTCGTGGACGTTAAGTTTCGTCACGTCTGGCAGTGCTAGTGGAATATTTAGTGAACACTCCACACAGCATGGAAAAAATATATATATATATATATATATATATATATATATATATATATATATATATATATATATATATATATATATATATATATATATATATATATGAGAACTTGCAATACGCAGGCAGTAGCTCCACAGATGATGGGTTCTTTCACGGCACGGTTCAGTAGCTTGTCAAAAACAACTAAGCTCTTGCACACAGAGTAACCATTTCAGTCCTGATATGTTTCTTGTATGCTAGTGGAATATTTAGTAAACACTCCACACAGCATGGAAAAAATATATATATATATATATGAGAACTTGCAATACGCAGGCAGTAGCTCCACAGATGATGGGTTCTTTCACGGCACGGTTCTGTAGCTTGTCAAAAACAACTAAGCCCTTGCACACAGAGTAATCATTTCAGTCCTGATATGTTTCTTGTATCTCCAAGTGTTTCCAATGACAGGAAGTTGAGCTAGTGGTAGGAGTTTCCTGTAGAATTCATGTATAGCTTTTTTTTTTTGTTCTTGTCAACATTCCTATTTCCATGATCTGATCCTAAAGTGCATTGTCACATTTAAATTTTTAAGAAATGATGCTCGCAATATCTGGCACAGTGTATTGCACTGAAATACTTGTGTAAGAAAAAAAAAATTGCAGGACCCAATTTGGCATAAAAGTGGTCAATTAACGAAATTTTACCTTGGTGTGACACTCGTAGATTTATAAAGGAAAGCAAGCACATATGCTTGTTAGTCACTGCACATTTCATGATAGTAGTGTAAGTGCAGATCATAGCAGTTTACAGTGACTTCGTGTGTGCCACCAAAGGGTTACAATTATGACATGTCACGCATTCAACATATAAAGGAGTGCAGCAAAGAAGGATCGGTGCTAGCTACGCTCAGTATAATAGAATAATTGACTAAAAGCAGCGTTTTACTTTAATAAACAAGTCTGTAGTCTACTCAGCTCAAGGTCCAGCCGTGGCTATTGCAGTTTGTTTGCAAGGAAATTCAATAACACCCCATGTACTTAGATTTTGGTGCACGCTAAACACCAAGTGGTCAAATTACCCTACAGTACCCTCCCCTCCTATGATATGCTTTAACACTATACCTCGGTTTCGGCATACAGAGCTCTAGAATTTAATGAGTTAATGAGTGTCTGAAGTGATATAAAAAAAGCAACTAACCAAATAATCAAGAACCATGTCCCATGCCCCAAATGCTCTTTGGAGGAAAATATATCTAATGACATCATTTCATTGCAGCGTTGTCACACCATAGTACATGTCATGCTGTGGCTCATAGTGTGGTTCAGTAAAATCTGTGATCACATGGCATACTGGTAATGAACTTCATTAGTAATACTAAGAATAATGAGGAACAGCAATTTTAACTGGGTCAGACATAGTCTTTATTTCTAAAGCAGGAAATTTTACAAGTCACCTGCAGAATGGCAGCAGTGGTATTTAGGGTAAACATAACTCGTTTCTAAGCAGTATATTGCCTGTAGTCACCGTGAGCTTAAATGTGGGGCATTTCAGTGGCTTTCAATTTTGCTTTTTTATGAAGAGGAAAAGAAATTGAATATAAAGTCTGGTCAAAAGGCCTTCAATTCAATGACCTTTTGACATCCAACAATGAAAGAGCCAAGTGTCTACCATGATTCCCAGTTATATGGTTACACGATAAGGCAGCATGTACAGTACTCACATATAGAAGTAGGACTCCTGGAGCACGTGGCCACTGGTTCATACAGTGCCACCCATGGAACCAAGGTGTTGTACTGCGGTGTAGCGCGAGGGCCAGAACGTATGAAACAGAACTGCTCCTTCCAGTCGCCAACAAGCCAGCCTCCAGTTCACTGCAGCACCTCACTTGCAGTGCCACACTGCCAGCTTGGCGCTGCAAGGCTTGCGCGCCTTTGTATGCCAACTGAAATGGCTTGGTGGCACACATCACCCACATTTCCGCACGCTCATTACTTGCACTTTGATGATTGGCATGCATGCCGTGCAAGTAAGATACAGGATTCAACTACGAGGCTGCACCTTACGTGCATTTGTAGGCACGATAGGCATCTATGCAAGAGAACAGATAGTTTATCCGGATGTTTTTATCTTAACCACAAAAAAGAAAGAAGCAGTCGCAGTCATGCAGCATTTAAACAAAGTCTTAGTATTATGTTGGTTCGTCTTTAGCAGCCAATGCTGTGGCCATTCTGTGTGGCACGCTTTCATAGAGGCTGTTGACCAAGGAAGAACCCACCAGCTTCTGCCATTCTTCTTGAGTGCCCTTTTTGGTTGGCATATGAAAAGCCTTGCAGCACCATCCTGGAAAAGTGGTGAGGCACAGGCTAGCTATATCTGTTGTCGGGGGGAAGGAGCCATTCTGCTCTGTAGATGTTCTCTCCCTCGCGCTATACCACAATGCAACAACTTGGTTCCAGTGCTCACTAGCGCTCACTAGTGGTGCTGCATCTACTGGTTGCCATGTGCTCCGAGTGTCCTTTTCCAATCCGTGACTAGTATGCACATTGATCACTTGTGATAAGTCCTGCTCTGACTTTGTGGTTGGGGGCTCCCTTATTTTGTCCATGAATGTAATGTCTGCTACTACTCTTTGAAATGGAATCAACATGTCCGTTAAACCGTGCTTCCGTGTGGCATGTATGACAGTGGGACACACAAACTACATTGTCCTTGTTCCTCCTGTATCTTCATTCTCTATGGCTTACATAGTAGGCTTTCGGCATGCTTCCTATGCCATGTAAAAGTTGTTGTCACTTGCTTGTTGCATTAGGAAACTTAACCCTAGATGAATACAATGGTTCATTCTATAAAGCTGTAAAGTGTGCCTGTTACCCTAATGCGACAGTGCTTGCCATCAGATGACCTTCCCAATATTCCCCTGTAAAGCCATTTACAAATCTTTCCAGCCTTGTTTGTCTGCTTTTCTCAAGTGTCTTAACTGATGGTGAGTGGTTGTGTGGTTGTGTGTGCAACTAAGGCTTGTGCTGAAGCTTATTGTGAGATAGGGCTGTGGTATCTCATACTGGTTGTTTATGTGGGTACAGTTATTTTGTGAAGCTGGGTCACTGTTTGACCATTAACAATATGGTCCATTCTCACAGAAGCTTAAATGTGTCTTTCTTTTGTAACTCAGAACCCTCATTTTCACGTTGGATAGAGATTGTAAGTAAAACAAAAAGCACCATGTATGTTAGCTATGTTTCATTGCTTTGTTTAGGAGTGGTGTGGCTTTTCTTAATAGGTAGTGTTATTTTTTAAGTCTGCCCCCTTCCTTTGCTCTGGTGGCTGTGTTGTGTTCTCGCTGCACTTTAGATGTGCCTTCTTTTTGCGAGAAATTGCAGCTTGAGATCAACCCTTGTCCGTTTCTCGTATAAGCTAGTGGAATGATTATATCCCATTTCCTTTCCTTGTTATGTCTCGACAGTAGCATTACTGTGCTCTGCCTATGTGGCCACTTATAAGTGAATGGAATTGTGGGTGAGGAATTATTGTACCATCTATTGTCTTGTGTCCTTGTCTTTCTTTCTGTGTTAGACAAATATGGGGACAACTAATTTCTTTATCTCGTGAGGAGATCTTGCTGTGGGTGTATGGTTGACGAGACTGAGGTGGTTGCTGAAATACCGTTCACACCTTGTTGCACCCTTCTATTTACTTTACTATTTGCTAATTGTTTTCAGGTCTATAGAAGTATAGAAGCTTATGTGGTTACTGGCTCCTTTCTTGATGTTTGCAGATAAAGTAAGAAATTTGGAGCCCTTCGCCTACTGGGAAAAGTGAAGGTCGGCGCATGCAATGACTCTTTCTGTCTGTCTGTGTCTGTGTGTTTCTTTCTCCCTTTTCTTTTTGGCTGTCTTTCTCGTTGTGTTCCTCTCCCTCTTTATTTCTCATTATTTTGCTCTTTTTCTCTCGTTGCTCCTGTCTTGGCTGCCTACTTTCTTTTTTCTTTCTTCCCTTCTTTCCACATTTCTTTCTTCTTTCTTTTGTAGAAAGTCCAAGGGATTCATATAGCTCATATGTGTTCACATCTTTCTTTTTTTGCCCAGCATGCATGTGCTGCGGGCGCACCTTGCCCTTGAATACTTGAAGCACAAGAGAAGAAAAGTGCATGCACACTGCTTTCGCAATGATTGGTTTCTCGTGTGATGCCTAGGACGCTGACACTTCCAAGGCAATATAAGCTTTGCTCGAAAAACCAAGAAAGTATAGATGCACCTTATTTTCCTTCATGAAATGTTGTGTGGCTTTGAACGGCATATTGGGAAGGCTGCTGTCCTGTAACTGCAGTCAAAGTGTCTAATCTGTAATTTTATGAGGAATCCAAGTTATCCAGCATTCTATTTTTTTTTTTTTTTTGCCAGTCATTATCAGCATCCTTGAAGCTTAGTCACTGAAAGTGTTGTTGACTTTATACTCAGTGTTGACAATAGAGATGAAAACAGGCCTGTGGCTGCTGTACTTGTACCATCCATGATTTTGTTTATTTGAAGGATCGCGCGGTTGAATCTGTTCAGGTGTGTGCTGGTGTTGTACAACACGCGAAAGAACCGGCAGCAGCACATCTTGAATGCATCCAAGAAGACCATCACGTGCCTGGCCTTCTCCTGGGATGGCAAGTACCTGGCCACTGGCGAGGTAGGCACGCTAAACTGGCTCAAAACACTTCTGTGACCACTGACCGCTGTCCTTTCAGTGTGGGCATCAGCCACATGTGCGCATCTGGGATGTCACCGAAAAGACCCAGGCAGCTGAGTTCCCAGGCCACAAGTTTGGCGTCACCTGTGTGGTATGTTATGTTGGATAATTGCAGCATTGTCAAATTATTTAGAAATGCTAAGTACTATATGTTTATTTGTGTGCAAAATGAAAACATGTGAATGTCTGGATACATAGTCATAAGGCTAGTAGAAGGTCCCATAGGGACACAAATTCAGCGACAGGGCTGATACAAGCTTTGATATATATGTCACATGGATATAGAATATTTGGATAGCCTATGAAAACAACACTAGCTCAGGCTGAAACGAGAATGTTAAAAATATACACTCAGTAAGCCAAAGTCCCCAATTAGTGGATGTCCTTGTGGTATCATTTTTGAAATGCCATTGGAACATTGAAATAGGAACATTCATTCTGTGGCCCAACTGGAAACGGCCAGCGCAGCATAGGTGAAGATGGACCAAACTGCATGAGGGTTGAATGGCAGAATTTTTATTCACTCATTGCCAAGAAACAAGTGAGTAAGATGGCTCAGAACGTGTTTTGCTTTCATCACAACAAGCCGTATGTGTAGATTTTGTTTGCATTTTGTTCAGAAGTTTTCTTTTGTGCAGGCATTCTCACCCAACCTCAAATATGTGGTGTCAGTGGGCACCCAGCACGACATGGTGGTCAACGTATGGGATTGGCGCAGCAACACCAAACTGGCCTCCAACAAAGTGTCGGCCAAGGTGAGGGGTCACAACACTTTCTCCCTCGACATGTAACACAGCCTCGCTCTCTGAGGACCTGCCGTGGAAGCAGCTGCGGCCATGGCATTACACTGTTTAGCACATCAGAGTATCCAGGAAGAGGGGTGGGGGTTACACTTCTCCCCTTCAAATATTTTAGTTTGTATGTGTGTGTGTGTACAGAATAAGCTCGTTATGATACTATACCCTAATAGTGCAAAAGATATTGGTCTGCTGTAAAAGAAGTATGTAGAATCCAAATACCGTTGCAACAGACTTTTATGTAGACGTTAAATGGTCTGTTATAATTAGAGTTGATTATAAGTCACAGGCATGGTCAGAGAGCAGTTTTAAAGGGGCTGTCTACCACTTGGAAAATTGTTTTCAGTTGTGGGGAAAATGAGAAGACAATTTCTTACATTGATGGAAATGTGTGTGCTTGCATCCTATAAACAAAAAGGAATAACATTTTTAACTTGGCCCTGAATATCACGAAACCAGTGGCGCCGTCCTTGTTGTTGTATGTCAAACTCGAAGTGTAACAAAAAAACTATAAAATAGCCAGACAGGTTCACTTGTCTTATTTAGAGATAAGAATTTATTCCTTACAATCGCATTTTACACACACCTGGTAGCATTCCTTTGTGAAAGAAAGTAATTTTCATTTTTAATTTAATATTGCAAAACCCCACTAATCGGTGTTGCCAGCATCCCTACTCAAGCAGAAAGGGTGACCACAAAGAAAGGTAAAAGTTTCTACTGAATTTCCAGGGAAACCACCGCCAGCCTGTACACCTGATAGGTACGTTTTCTATTGCAATAAAGAATGGGAAATTGATGAAGGACGATAAACAGTCCCTTTAATCCTCGCCATGTTTTCTGAAAGAAGGTTCTCAGCTTCTTCTCTGCTACATGGAAAACAGTTCGGACATTATCTGTGCCTCCATCATCACAAGGCTGTTCACTCCAACTGCTGCCATGGCGCCTTACTCTGTTGACCACGCTGGTGCTGTTCCCGTCCAAAGATGTAATCCATGCATGAAGTTGGAAGCTATTTAATTTTGGATGTCTTGAGTACAGAAGTCTGTTGTAAAGGAGTGCTGACTGCCCTGCCGGCTTTATAATTTGATCCATTATTCCTAAATGTATATTGTATCAGAAACAATTGTAAAAGAAGCTCAGTCAATAGGACGAATAGGAAGATCAGCATATCACTGCAATTTGGCATGTTTTGTCCATGTTGCAAGCAGAGCTGTTTTAAAGATGTTATACTTTATACATATGGATGTATATACACACAGATGGAAACACATAGGTAAACATGCAAAACACAAAATAATCATAACCTTCTTTTTCCCTCTCTCTTCAGGTCAAGGCAGTATCCTTCTCCTCCGGCGGGCATTACTTTGTCACCGTGGGCAACCGCCATGTCAAGTTCTGGTACCTGGAATACTCTCGAGGGACCAAGGTAAACTGTGCTAGATTTGAGCACTAACTGTTTCTTCCTTGCTCAGCGTTCACCTGCTGAGAACCATGACTCATTTTATGCATGGGAGTTGCAATTACAATTGGTAAAAAAAGGAAAAGAAAGCTGCGAGGGAGTAGGACATCAGGATTTTTTTTTTTAGGATGACCTCTTCTGGTGTTGGTTTCTCCTTTCTTTCATTTTGGAAACTGGGGCAATTTAACACCTAGCATGCTGAATGTTGCGGGAAAAAAGCATGACACAAGTGGCGTGGCTTGGGGTCGGTTGAGTGCCGCTGGCTGCCAGAGCTGTTGCAACTTTCTTCATGCCGCACTAACAGCATTCTGCTTGCTGCATTTGATGCCTGTAGTTCTTTGCCTTGATACCCATAAAGGACTGCCACTGAATTGCAACACTGAGTCCTTATTCACATGGCAACTTCACATTTATGGTGTTTCTTGTTTTCTTATCATTTGTTGGGCCCTTAAAGGGGGCCTTCCAACACTTTCTCAACGTGGCCAGAAAACAGTGCCAGTTGAGGCTTGTGTGAACATGTGAGCCACTGCACACACCAGGGAATTTGCCATTTGTATGCAAGTACAGCTAGAAGTTGCCTGCTCTTCTTTCAACAAGTGACACCACTAGGCTGCTTGACTTGACTTGACTTGACTGCTTGACTTGACTAGGCTGCTTGACTTTTCTTGGTCTTCTCAAAGACAGTACATTACATTGTACATATTTTATTGATCTCAAAATGAACAGACAAAGCATTGCAGAGGATACTTCCATAATCATGAGATCAACCAGTGCTGTTTCTGCCTCAAGTGGCATAGTCAGTGTCCCCAGTAACGTAAATTGTTGAAAGAAGAGCGGCAGATTTACAGCTGTATTTGAAACCAGACTGTAAATTTTGTGGTGTGTGCAGTGTGTGGCTCACATTTTCACAGCAGCCTCCACAACTGACTGGCATCATTTTCCGAATAGGTTCTTCTTGAACATTTAAGGGCACAAAATCAATAAGCTTCTTCACATGTGGAAAGATGGACTGTGTCAGCTGGTGACCCTGTGTGCATTGCAGTACAAGCCCGAGCCAGTACCGTCTGATGGGTCGATCCGCCATTCTCGGGGACCAACGCAATAACTACTTCTGTGGTGTCGCATGTGGGCGGGGCGAGTGCCAAGGAAGCACCTTTGCCATAACTCGGTCGGGTCTGCTGTGCGAGTTCAACAGCCGCCGACTGCTCGACAAATGGGTGGAACTCAGGGTGAGCACACCTCTCTTGTGTCCTTATTTTACTTTTATTTAGTTCCATAAATATACTACTTGAAAAGGCCCTTGGAGAATGTACTACAGAGGGCATCATGTTAATACAAACATGCTGCTCCTGATTCTTATTGTTCCTCGTTAACAGTAAGAACGACAGGTTAAAAAAGCACGCTGGTAAATTGAAGGGCTGGGGAGCTATAAATGACATGTTACTCTGGCAAAACAATGTTATAACTATATTAAGGTGGTAGGCCACTCAAAAAAATTTTTTTTAATAAAAGCAGCCAGTGTTGAAAGAACTTTTTCTCCAAGACAAGCATGTCTTAGTTAACTTACCCAGCCATTTATAGTGTAAAATATTGATTATTTATTTAATGAGAGGTAATTTTTTTCAGAAATTGCATTAAAAGTGGTAGTCACGCCAGCTGTGATAAGTGACTAATGGGTGGCTTAATTCAGCAAATCTTTGGCATTTGTGTAACTAAAGGTTGGAGCTATGCAGTGAACTAGGATAAATGTTATCGAGTAAGTATCAAGGGAGTCATGTTAAAAAAACAAAAAAAAAACGGGAAAGAGAGCCAATTTTGAAAGAACCTGTTTGCAAAATCAGTTGTGAATTCAAAAATATTCCACCAATTTCTTTTATTCTAGTTCATTGCACAGATATATATGTTGTAAATTATTATAAAAAATTTCAGATGAAAGTACACACCGAGAAAAAAGTTATCCCAGTTTGTGTCACATGATTTGGAGCAAATTCTTATTTTGAGAAAAACGTAAACAAAGATTTCAGAGCTTGCAAAAGGTGTCATAATCTTAACATACAGTCCTAAAATGCACCAGATTCATAGGTGGGCCTTTCTTGAGAAGCGTTGTGGTCTCCTTTTGTTCGGGTGGCTGCTCGTCTTTTCTTCCTGGCCTGTTTTGTCCCATCCGCTGACTTGCGTTTAGCATTCTGCAAGTGCTGGTGATCCCTGGAGATACAACCTTTGTCGTGTAGTACCCTGGTTCTATGCCAGCTTGCCTCAGGATATCTAGGGTGCTTACACTGCCATTATTAAAGTGTGCCACAGCATGATGCAAGGCAAACATTATTGTAGGCAAGCTTACGTAGACCTCTTTGGGAGCCCGCTGCCATGTTAGACCATTGAAGCACTCATTTGCATTTTGTGTCTTTCCATGCAGGCACTTCATTAGAAGTTCATCAGAGCACAAATCATTGCACACAGTTTTAACTCTGTTGAGCACATCATTTGGAAGTCCTCCTTTGTGCACATACTTCCCTTGTCCGAGTGCTTCGACCCTTCTGTACCCGCACCAGTTGTTCGGTACAAGTGGGCACAGGCCATCTCTCGGGTACTTGTCGGTGGAGCTGCAATGAAAAATACTGGCAAGCATAGCCTGTTTCATTGCAGAAAGGTTCCCCACATTAGCCCTTATAGCAATGCCGTAGTAGTTTTGCAGGCGGTCAACGAAGCCTGACGTAGCCTAACCAAGGTAAACAACAAAAATTCCACGAGCGTCGTGCGTCCCCCTTGTGGCCGTTTTCAGAGATTTAAAAACAGTTAAAACGCAAAGTTATATTTAACGACATCCTCTTATGTAACAGTCAAAATAAAATTAATAAAGTATTTGGAGTATCATTAATATAGACGAAACAAACGTACTTTCTAAACCAACACAACGCGGTTTCGGTTTCGCTATACGAGCATGGGGTATGGAAAACTTGCTGTAACTCGAAAACTGATGATGATAGGAGGATAATTTTTGTTGCAACATATTCCTGAATGTTTGGGCGTGCACAAAAAACGATAAACTAAAAATCGATCTCGCGAAAAAAATTTGACTTTTGAAGGTGGCCTACCACCTTAACACGTCACAAGGGGTGGCTGCGTGTATACAGTAAAACCTCGTTATAACTAAGTTGAAGGGGGAGCCATAATTACTTCGTTTTAACCATTAGTTCATTATAGCCAATATCCATGTCATCTATGGGAATTTCAAGGGGAATTGCGATTTCTTCGTTATATCCAATAATTCTTTATAACGAGGTTCTACTGTATAATGCTCTCAGAATGGCAAGGAAATATTTTTGGCTCTGCCCTATACATACTATATAATGCTTAGAAGAATGTAAGTCAATCAGGATGCTTAGTCAGCATGAAAGAAAAACTCTTTTATGCTAACAACATGTAGGTGAACAACACCACTAGAAGAAAATAACAAGGACAAGCATCAGTTCTGTCAATGTGATGCTGCTTCTGGAATTTGCTTGTGTTATTTCCTTGTTCTTGGCTACTGAGTGCATTCGCATGCTTGTCTTAAGAAATAGAAGTTTGAACAGTTGAGTGCATGCTCGAAACTTAAGCAAAGGTATAGTGTGTTCTGTTGGTTGGTAATCACTAGACGAACATGTGCATTTTTTTCTTGCACGTTAGATGTGAGGATCCTTTGCCCCACTTTCATACCTTTGCTTCTGTTTCATTGATTTCGTTTTGTCGCTTTGAAATCAAAGAAAACAGGAACAGTGCTATTACATTTGGGTGACCACTGCATCCGGAAGGCAAGCTGCATGTGCTAGGTGGCCTTATAATGACCGTTCTACAGCGTGCAATGCATCTCCAGTTATTCCTCGGGCACCTGCTCACCTGTTTGTGTTTGAGATTTCACTGATATACGACAGTACTATTTGGATTCGTGATTGATTTACGAATGATGTTCAGAAGTGTGTATTTGTGCTTTTGTGGCGTTGGCAGTAAAGGAAGCAATGAGAGTTACACGGTTGGTGCTAGACTGTGAGGGACCGTTAAGCAGAAGCGTCCTTGTTTTGTATACTATTTAGAACGCAGGAAAGAAAGTGCTGCAGAACACGAGTGCTCCACTTTCAATGCGTCTTCATTCATCACTGTTGCGCATGTGTGTTAGATTTGTGTCTGTGCTGTAGCTCTTTCCAACATGTGCTGTGCACGGCTATGTGCAGGGCCCTGCACGAAATGGGGACCAACCCTCATGCGAGCGCCCTTCCATCAGGCCCCTAAGAAAATTACTTCTTCATTGCACAGAAACATGCAATGCTAATGATGATGCCCCATACCATAATGAAAGTTAAGGAATCATAATTACAGCTGTGCAGTTGGGCTTTCCTTTAAGAACAGGGCCTATGAAAGGTGTTCAATAATTTACACGAAAGTGGAAGGCTTAAACGCATCTGAAGTGTCATGGAGAGCAGTTGTTTAGAAAGACACCGGTTGTTTAGATATGTAGTGGGACTCTGAGCTAGGTTGTGATTGGGTTGAATCGTGCCTTGCCCCAGGGGGCTGTAAGTGACATAACTGAAGGTATTCTATATTTTTAATGGTCATCAGAAATATTGTGCCCTTCCCTAGGACTATAGGAGGGCCATGCCCTCTTCCCCCTTCTCATTCGCATGCTTTTGGTGCTGTTTATCTGCTGTGCACAAGTAAACCACTTGGGAGCAGGCACTCGCATTGTGCGATATTTTTATCTGTCATCTGCCCTGCACCGTATTTTCTGGATAACTAAAGATGCAATACCACCTAGCATGTCTGTACATCATGTTGAGAAGTGCTCCCTGCACCCATTTCCCCCATGCAGAGTAGCTGTGCGAACTGCATCACTGTGGGACGGGACTGCCTGTTTGTGGGTTGTGCGGACGGCGTGGTGCGCTGCTTTAGCCCGTCGACGCTGCACTTCCTGGCAACGCTGCCCCGGCCGCACCCTCTGGGACTGGACTTGGCCCTCGCGACGGGCGTGGGCGGTGCACCCCCAGTTGTAGTGGGTGGGGGCTCAGCACCCCCTCGTCACCCCCACACAGTGGCAGTGTGCTTTGATGAAGTGCACAGGCGGCTGACTTGTGTTTACAATGACCACAGCCTGTTCGTCTGGGACGTCGGCGACCTGAAGCGCATCGGAAAGTGTCACTCCTACCTCTTCCACAGTGCCTGCATCTGGGGCATTGAGGTCAGTGGATGGAATTTCTTAGGGTACAGTTTTGGACATGTCGATGGATGCTATTGGCTTTCGGCTTTTTAAAATGTACCTACCGAAATGCCCAGATCCATTCCATGCTGTGTCGTTGCTCTATTCTTAAGGCATGAGGTATTGTGAGAATTTCGAACTTGCAGCAGTGTTTGAATTCGTACACCTACACCAAGCAGTCGGTATTGCAATCAACTTATGCTCTGCATTGCCTGAGGCGTATTTTATTGCAAGTAACTCTTCATTGCTGTTCCTGTTGCAAATTCGCACAGTAGTAACAAAAGGGCCCACTGAGCACTGATTTTAGAGTGGGCATTTCTCATATGTTTGTGAACAAGGATGATATGATGAGCTAAGAGCTTGATGTGGTATTCTGCATCTTATGGACTGTTGTTCAGTGGTAGTGTGGCTGCCCGTGTGTGCTTCTTCCAAGGCAATTAAGTGTCTTTTTTTCTAGATACCTGTAGCATGTTACCTGAAATTATCATTCAACTATCTCCCTCTAAGTTTATTTGCTGCCGTGTTGCACTGTCTCGAGGTTGGTTTAGTGTCATATCGCTTGATTTTATGCACTGAGTACACCGCTTGGGAGAAGGAACCAGTTGCATTAATGTTGCAGAACTACCCGGCCAATGGCGATCTGCTTGCCAGCCGGAACATTCCTTACCTGTTCGAGCGACGACACAATCCGAGTGTGGAACCTGGATAGAGCGACGGCTGGTAGTCGCAACATATACTGTCCTGTAAGTACTGTCATTTCCTTGTGCCTCATAGCTGGCCTTCCTCATCACCCTTGTGCCGTCACCCAGGAACTTCTCAGCATCCTGTACATGGATCCAAACCTGACCTTCATCTGTGATGCCGACTTTCAAGGTAGAGCATGACAATGTTCTTGGCATTTGAAGTGAAATAACCAGCTTTGAACAGGGAGAATTTTTTTTTTTTTCATCTTGGCTGGTTATTGCATGTTTCTTTTATGGTATTTTGATTGCATGGGGATTTTTATGGATATTTTTATCTTTAAAGTGTGGTCAGGATGCAAACAGCTGTTCTTTGCAGGTGGCAGCAGTGACAAGGTGGACACAACGTACGATGGCAAAAATGGTGTTCGCTGCCTTTGTATTAGCCCGAATGGAAAACAGCTAGCCTCGGGCGACCGGACGGGCAACATTCGGTATGTTGGGCATGCCTTTATCTATTCACATCTACGTTTAGTTCGTATGTGGTGTAGTGGGCAGTACGATGCTAGTTTTGTTCTACCCTTTCTTGCCTCATCATGCTGTCTGTGCGTTATGCCTAACTGCAGCTCGTTGCTAGCGGCATTTCAGTAAAGGCTAAAAGGCTTGCGAAGGCAGTGAAATGTTCACAGCTTGCTGTGAGCTACTATGTACCTCTGAAAAGGTTCCTGGGCTCACATTCATTGGCAATTTATTGTCTACAAGAACACCGTGAACCAATTATGTAATCTTGTTCCATATGTCTACACTCTGACAACATGAAATCAGGTGCACATTTTTGCAATTAATTAGGATAGCAGCATATTTATGTCGCATACGTGGTAAGCTAATTAATTTAAGCACCTTTCATTGAAAATACAGGATTGAGCGTGCTTAAAAGTGGTTAATATTGTTGATTACCATGTACTTGTTCTTGTAACCTACAAATGCATCACTACTTATGTTCAAGCATATTCTGTCATTAACTTGCAGTATAGGCTGTTGCCATGGATACAAATAGGCTTTCTTGTGATTTTGCAGTGTAGAGGTGCATGTTATAATTATGTAAATGGAATACTGCTTGTGAGGATATGAATAGACTGATTGGTTTTTCAATATATGTTCAGCGTGTGCAGAATAATAGCCTATACATCCCCTGTATGCTGAGTTTGTTCAGGACAATGGCTGGTACAGTCCTTATAAGTATAATATGCACTGGACCATAGCCAGTACATGTAGTATGTGCAGTACAGCAGACGGTAAGTTTCAGGTACGTGCCTGTAATTGCACGGTAATGGCGGAAACACTCCTTACAATAGCACATTAAATATGTGCAGGGCAATCAATGATGCATTCCTGATACAGCTGATTAGTTCACAGCAACAGAAAAACTCCATTCAATCTCCATTGCACAAAAGAAATATGACACGATGGCGGTCCCTTCAACGTGCGCAGCATTCACCAGCTGCAGCGGACAGGTGCCCAGGAGGTGTGCAAGATCGAGGCGCATGACTCCGAAGTGTTGTGCCTCGAGTACTCGGGGCCTCCGGACGAAAGCGGCAGGTTGCTGGCATCGGGCAGTCGCGACCGCTTTGTGCACCTCTTCGACGTCGACCAGGATTATGCCTTCCAGCAGACCCTGGACGACCACTCGTCCTCCATCACAGCCGTGCGATTTGTACGGGGGTCTCCTCCGGGCACGCTGCAGATGATTTCCTGCGGTGCAGACAAGTCAATAGTTTTTCGCAAGGCACAGCAGGTACGTAGGCCGTGTAGGTGCCCTCCATTCTGTGTAGGAATAGCTCGGTAGCTGTGTTGTCCCTGTCTTTGTTTAGGTTTTCCATCAGGGGTGTTCATATATTTGAAACATTGAAATAACCAACGGTACATTGCCCTGTTTGGTGTGTTCTACAAATCAGCCATTATTTGTAATACGATTATGATCCTTACAGTTTACCTACTGTTGTGTATATGCCATACCACAAGGGTGGTGATGTACTGTTGATAATGGATGTCAGTTATTGAATATATTTGATTCACTCATGGAACCACTTGACTGGTGTCCAATTCGCTCTTGAAAATCATGGTTCATGCACACCTTGCTCTTTGTAATCTGTTCTAGGTGACTGACTGCATACAGTAGATTATCAGGAAAGTGTTATTACATGGAACAACAGACATTTTTAAATTGGTTACTTTTGTATTTCGGTTGTGAAAAAAAAAAAATCCAGTAGTCATCAAAAAGATTTTTGCAACTGAGTCAGCGAAACCATAGAAGTGAGCGCTAAGTATTTTTCTCAAAGAGAGGGAAAATCTGAAATATATCCTTGCAGTAGCTGCATTCCATTCAGAAAACTTGCTCTAATATAAAGAGTCGCAGAAACTTCCCTGGAGCACGATCGCACAAACAGCTTGCATTTTGAATGATTGACAGGAGCGCGACGTGTACATATACTGTGTTCTGCCCACTTCAGTGGCGACTGCTGACGACAGTGCAAGTGCCAATGAATGAGGAGCTGTAAAAGCAAGCTTTAGGAAAGCAAGCTGGTTATATTATTGTACGCCTGCACAGTTGCATGTTATTGGGCTGCCAGATGGATAAGCAAGAGTTATGTTTTTTTTTTTACTTTCACTGGTGCCTCCTTGAAACCATATCTAGCAAAGCCTAGCCCAACCATTAGGTGCCCACCACATCTCATACCATGAGGAAAATTAGGTGACACCTTCACCTCTTCATGCTTAACATACCCAACAACATTAAGAGGATATAAATCAGGCAGTACCTCTTTGCTCATTGGAACATCTTAACTGGAACATTTTTTCTGTCTCTTGAGGTTCTCTAGAGAGACTACTGAAATGTGTCTGTGCCTGAAAAGTGTCCACCTTGGCTGTTCCACCATTGCAGGCGCAGGGCCCGCCAGTGTTTTCACGAAAACATCACGTGGTGGGCAAGAGCACGCTCTACGACATGGAGGTTGACAGCTCGCAGGAGCATGTGCTGGCTGCCTGCCAGGACAGGCAGGTGCGAGTCTATGCACTGGCCTCGGGAAAGAACACCCGCTGCTTTCGCGGAAGCCCTGCTGAGGAGGGAACACTCATCAAGGTGTGTTGCTGCTTCTTACAGGCCGTCATTGTTTGTAACCAGGAAGTTAGTTCTTCATTGTTGAAGCGATTTGAGATGTCAAACATAATGATGCTGGATTTCGAGAGAGTAGGGAATGTCATCTTATCAGTCGTGCTATCAACCGACAACACAAAGTGGGAGTGTGTCTAGAGGAAATGATATGTCCGCCAAAGGCGTAATGGTTGCAGGGTTACACTTCTGTACTAGGTGTCCTATATTGGGAACGTTGTGGAATTTTCATATTAAAAAAGAAGGTCAGAACTTTATTCATATCTAATTAACATTTCTTGTTTTATTTTGAATATATTATGTTTTTTTTTTTCATTTTGTTGCGTTTCTTTTGTGCTATGCCAAGTGGCCCAGCTATTAAAGATAGATTACTCAAGGCATGTTTTTTCTGATGCTTTGGCTTTAAAGTAAGAAGGCAGGGGAGGAATTGGAAGGGGCTTGACATCCATTTAGCTCGGCTGGTTGGCCGCGTTCAAGAACACCATGAGTCTTTAAAGACACTAAGCACCTCTCTTGGCAAACCTCTTGGCAGGTGGCTTTGGATCCGACAGGCACCTATCTAGCGACCAGCTGCACGGACAAGACATTGGCACTCTACGAGTACAGCACGGGCGAGTGCCTGGCTTCTATGCTGGGCCACTCGGAGCTGGTTACCGGACTGAGGTTTAGCCACGACGGTCGCCACCTAATTTCTGTCTCAGGTGACAGGTGCGTTGGCATCTCATCTTCCCTGGCTTGAGGCGGCAAGCTCTGATGAGGTCGCCATTACTGCTTTTGTTGCAGTTGCATCTTCGTGTGGCGGCTGCCTCCGGAAGTGAGCCAGGTGATCTCAAGCAATCAGGCTGGGGTACCCTTGCCCACCACGTGGCAGGACGCAAGGTGTGTACCTTAGAAAAATCACCACTCGTTCGTTGATTGCCGTATAATTGGAGACTCAAATACAGCCTTGCTACCCAGTGCCATAATTGGGGTACAGTTGAATCCCTTTACAAGAGACACACACTGGAGGAGCGGTTGGTGTTCCTTTTATAATCAAGGTGCCATATTTTCATTCTTTAATTACCCCTTATTTTTGTACGGACGCCCCGTAGGCGTGAGGGGGTGGGGTTGGGAAGGGCCAAGGGTGGTGTCCGCCCACCTCTTATCACCTGAGGAGGGCACAAAATCTTCCCCAAACTTTACATTGCACTGTGTTTTGACTGAAATGGCTTCAGTGAGAGGAGGCTGGAAGGAGGGAGGGGTGCTCCACAGTCAACCTTTGCCCTTGCCTAATGGGGAACCCTGCACATGCCTATGGGGCACCCTGCAATCCAACAGACTGTAAAAGAAGGCTACTGCCTGTTGCAAAGGGTTTGTTATGTACCGTTTGCATTAATGTTACATGGTTTGCTTGGTGGACTGTCACCCCGAACACAATTAATGTTTTCTCAACCACAACTTTCTCACATTACTCAGCTATCATACTCGATTGTTTTCCCGACAAATTTACTGTAGTTGACAGCAAGCAGCACTGCATTTAGAGCTAAAATATGTTACAAGTACAGCTGGTTGACCAGAATTTAATGATATTTTGTCCTTTATACCCAACGATCCCCAGGATCATGTCTGTTACAAAAGAGGTCAAGGTAGGGCAGCCAACCACATTGGTGAATGATGTCTCTTATACCCAGTTGTCTTTTGTATCAGTGCCTCTTAAAAAGAGGTTCAACTGTACTGCTTTACTCTAAGAAGTATTAACTGACACCTGGTGTTTAAAATCCATCATCCATGATGCATTATCCACACCTTTTGTCTGTCCCAGAGGTAGACCTCAGTAGGAAATTACACAGGGCCTACCTTTTACTATTACCCAGCTCGGGAAGACTGTTTAGTTTAACGGAGAAAGACAGCAAGACAACACTTCCCGTACAATGTAAGGCACATAAACAGACAAGTGATCTGCATCGCCTTTTTGTTTATTGTACATTAAGCACAGTATAACCCACCCTCAAGCTGAAAACTTAATTGTGTGTTAGCGGTCTGCAAATATGTGAAACTGTTCAATAACTGGCATAGCATAATTTCCTATTTGATTCAACCCTTAGAATCAAATGGACACTGTTTGTAAGCAGGTACATTTCTCAGGTTTTCAAATCATGCGTGCATGACCAAACATATAAAAGTTTGTGTAATTGTATGGCTAATTTTATGTACCAACAGTCACTGGTGCACCTAAGATACTAGGACCTAAATGTGGGAACAGGCTTGGTAACTCTGGGAGCTCAGCTCATATTTCTGAACTAATGCTCTTGAATGCTAATTGTAGCTCTTGAATGCTTATGAGGCATTTCCACATTAAGTGGGGATGCCTCATTAGCATTTGAGAGCTAATAGCAGCTGTTGCCTTATATAGAATTCAGATAACTATTCCATGATTTTTGAGCACCTTCTATAAGTATATGAAGTACATTTATTGTGCTGACTCGAATACAAGTGTGGCGTTTGCTCGAAGTGTGGTAAACTGATTTAGAGAAACTCTGGGTGCACCACTTTGTTTGTGCCTTGACGCTCCGTTTGTGCTTTTAGTGGGCAATGCATTGATAACGTGTGCAATGCGACAGCAGGAAGCTGAAAAAAGTGGCAAGAAAATTGCACTGCATCTGAGTGCCTCCTGCCTTTTCTCATGCAGCGCCGCCCTGGAGGCCGAGCGAGACCCGTGAGTGCAGATGGCCGCGGTAGTGCGTAGTATGGGGGTGCAGCTGCTCGGACGCTAACTTTCCGGCACTTCCTGCTCGATTGTTGGCTTCCGGGAGACGAGTGCCCCCACATGAACTGATAAGCTGCTGGCAGCATGTGTGGTGTCGATTACATAATCTTGCGGGAGCAGAGAGACACCAACATCATTCTTAATCCATGAAACGCACATTTGTACCTGCTGCATGCTTATCACGGTAACTCACTTTACACTTTTCGTGCGATTTCTGCTCCTCCTCTGCTCTTGTACTGCTGGTACTTTTCACCTTCTGTGTAAATTTCACAAATGTAAATATTTAAGAATTACACTTAGGTCCAAAAGTTTGGCTTGTTGGTTATTCACAACTGTAATAGCAGAAAGACAACGTAGAGAGTGCTATCAGCATCTCCTTTCTGCTCGTCCTGTCCCTTCCGGGCTGTGCCTACAGTATGCATAGGTATTGCTCATTGCTGCTTTGTATGAGTAGGCGGTATTCATATTTCAGCCATAATTTTGCTTATTTGGCATTTATACACAGCGCATAGTATTGCACTAGGACTTCAGTGAGCCTGGATGTCAGTCTTGTGGTTTAGTCAAAATTTGACGTTGAATTTTTATGAATTTTTACCTACAATAAAAGGTGTCTTTCTTAAGTAATACTTTCGTGAAGTTGTCATTTGGCAAATGTCAGCAGTGAAAATTACTTTGGGGCTTCCAATCAAAGTCCTGTAAGACACTAGCTTCTAAGTAAACATTTATGAAGAATTTTCACGTAAAAAAAAACAAAACAAAAAAACTTCAGCATTAATTGCATGGCAAAATTCGCAAAAGTATGCTGTAATGTCGTGGATCGTGAGCGAATCTCCAATGCAAATTGCGTATGGTATGTACTAATAATCGCCATGAGATTTTCGTCATACGGGCATGTTAATTAGAGTTACAGGCATAGGTAACAGAACAGATGAAATTCGTAGTGCGCACAGTGAACAAAAATACAGAGGAGAGAAACAAACAAGCTCTCTTCTCTCTGTTTCTGTTCACTGTGTCCGCTACGAATTTCATCATGAACACCTACCAACTCGCCCAATTATCAGGTTTACAACAGACCAAAAGTAGAATAAATGCTTTAGTGAAAGAAGTATGATGAAAAAATTGTGAAAATTGCTGGGATTTGGTGGATGCAGTAGGTACAAACCTTCTTGGAACATTCAGCCTAGGTGAGCGCTCTTGCTACGTCGTTCCAAAATGAGATTGCGATTATGGTAATAATCTCCATGTTTACTGGAAAAATAAAAATAATGTAAAGCTCTATCCTTCATTTTTTCATTCTCATTAGACCAATCATACCATGAACATACTGAAAATGGAGTCTCGGAAGTGTGCTCTCTGCTTAGTGTAGCCTTAATTATTCAATGATATCAATTTTGTAACTAGCCCAGCTCTGCACATGAAATACCATTTGGATACTTCAGGCAACAGGTCACAATTCTGCATTGTCACTGAGCGATATCTTTAACCTTTGCAATGATTCATGGCATACTTTAGCTATCAGTTGCACTACACAAGAACTTGCTGTTTTGCCATTGCAGCTGCCTCTACAGCCCAACACAAACGGGGCTCATGCTAATTTTGCTTATTGCTAATTTTGATTATCAAGAATATAGAACATTGTTTACAGCTTGATCCACAGCACTAAATTGTGTAGGATGCACTGTTGTAGCGGTAACTTGGAAACTGACTGTTAACTACCAACATTTTTCTTAGCATTCTCAGCTTAATGTGTAGGATGCACTGTTGTAGCGGTAACTTGGAAACTGACTTTTAACTACCGACATTTTTCTTAGCATTCTCAGCTTAATGTTACGCTCTGTGGAAGGCAGTGTTATTTACAAACTCTAAAAAAACCCTCATTTTTTAAATCTAGGCAAACGCCTCTTGTATGCAATACAGTAAAACCTCGATATAACGAAGTTGAAGGGGCCGTAATTACTTTGTTATAACCATTAGTTGGTCATAGCCAATATCCATTTCATTTATGGGAATATCAAGGAGAATTACAATTACTTTGTTATATCCAGTAATTCGTTATATCTGGGTTTGTTATAACGAGATTCCACTGTATATTAGGTGCGCTATCATATGTAAGTAAGGGTCATTCCATTCGCTTCTGGTGGGTCCTGAAAAAAGTAAAATAGGGTTACTGGCCTGGGCATCGGCAGTGGGTGCGAAGGGGGAATTGCCCCCCCCCCCCCCCCTCCTTCCTTGCTGCAATGGGAGGTGTTGCCCCCTCAAGACAAAATCCTGTGGTGCTCATGCATCTTGGGAAACCAAAAAAGTGAGACATCTGTGCAGCTAATGCAAAACTTAAATCTTTATTGAAAATTAAAGGCACCCTTCAGGAATGGGACGTGAATGTGCATGCTCAGACAGCTGAGTATATTGTGAATGACTGACACTTGAGAACCTGACACTTGAGAACTTGCGAGCTGTACATTCACGGCGGTAGTGAAACAAGGGAACAGGGTTTTGTTGCCATATTTGCCCAGTTTGCTCCGAGGAGAAATGTGTGATGCCATTGCACTTGCCATTGTAAATGTCTACAAATCAAGCTGAGAATTGCCAAATAATAAATGGGAACAGATTCATGTAATGGTTGCCTGAAAGTTAGCCATCCTTATTGAATGACTGGAAGGTATTGAAAGCATCAGTGATATTTGCCAGCCCCTCCAATTTGTTCGTGAAACGAAGTAAAAGCATACAAATATGTATTCAAATTATTCGTCTCCAAGGCATGCTGTAGAACAGGTCATTCACTCAAGAAGTTCACTCACTCAGAGGTTTGTTACATAGCAGAGGCTTGTGCAACAAGCCTCTGCTATGCTTCAGCAGAGTCAGTTGGAACAGTCTGAGCATGCGCTGTTACTTCTCCTTTGAGCTGCCGATGAGCATCTTGATACACAGTGCGAACGGAATTACAATGGGCACCGAAGAGAAATGACACAGCACAAGCCTTGACCTATATAACTACTAATTGGTGCTATCTACCTTACATATTTCTTGTTCGTTCTGCACTCTGTAGTTGATAGAGTGACAGGAGTGTTGTCTATGCACATGCACGTTTGTGGATATGGGTAGTTCAGCACTCGTGTTCTGTTGTTCTGCCGTGTCCGTCGTAAATTTCGCACTGTGTCAAGATGCATCTGTACCAAGTAGCCAAGACTAGCTATCCATACTCCACCAAGTGTTTCTATCTCTTATTGTAGACTCTCGATAATTGAAACTTTCAGTTGACTCAAGCAAATCTCAAATTCTTCGTTAGCTTGCTATGTTTTCAGTGTATCTAAAAGCTGAGTAGCTTGAACTGCACTGTTCAGTTAATTCTGTTGCTTTATACTTTCTGCTTATCCTTACCAAAAGTATCGATATCGACCTGCATTGATTCCATTTAGCTAAGCATTCATGCACACATATTCTTTAACAGCCAGAAATCAAACTTATTGCATATCAGTACTTGTGAAAACATTCAGAACCAGTCGCTGAGGTGGGACAGCGCACGTGATAACCAGCCATCTTTGTTTTTACTGGTATGTTTCACTGAGCATCTGCTTGCATCAAATAATTCAAAGTTCTGATAATTCAAACAAAAACTCTCGCATCCCATCAAGTTTGAATTAACAAGAGTCTGCTGTATATTCTTTAAAAGAAGGGAATCTTCGACAGTTTTCAGTGGTGAATTTTCGAACCGAGTATGAACTGATTAGTAGGGACTGTTCATATTTGGAATTTCGATTAGCTGCATACTCCTGTTGTATAACTGAGCCCGTTTGTCATTTATTTACATGTTCTGTAATGGCAGTCATATTCTTGTGAAGCAGTCAAGCCCCCTCCCTCTGCATGCAGGCGGGCATCCTCGGTGGCTGTGGCACGACCCTTGGTGTCTGGCAGTCCGCAGGAGGAGTCGTCTCCCGAGTACCGCTTTTCATTGGGGCCCTTGCCCTCGTGGGCCAAGAAGCAGGTGCTCTCAGTGATTCCCTTGATGCTTTCTTTTTGCAATGCTATCTTGAAAACCTACCGTATTTGTGCAGGTTTACTGTGACTGAGTATACTGTAGTAGAATCACGGCATAGTAAGCGTTCATTGCAACAGCTACACAATGACGAGAAAGCAAATTGTGAGCACAAGCACTGTCTTATCAAGTGTTACTCTAATCAAACAGATGTGTGATAAGTGCACTGAAACTTTGCGCTTTCAACCATGAGAAAAGAAAAATATATGCAAAGGACGTATGCCAACAGCTTAGTTGACAGCATTTCAACGAACAGTTGCGACTTGAACTTGACTTTTTTCAGGAAGATGAGTTCATCCTGCATTAAAGGTATGGTGAGCTGAATCAAGTATGTACTACTCCTGTGCTTGTGTATATGAAAGCCTACAGCTGTGTAGCATGTACACTGATACCTGTGCCTCATTACAACAGCACTACAGTAGAACCTCGTTATAACGAACCTGGATATAATGAAGCAATCACAATTCCCCTTGAAATTTCCATAGATGACATCGATATTGGCTATAACGAACTAATGGTTATAACAAAGTAATTACGGCTCCTCCTTCAACTTCGTTATAACGAGGTTTTACTGTACCATCGAAGAGAGTTTTGCAGCTGGCAGCTGTTGCTCTTGTTGACCCCAATTTACCCCACTTTTGGCACTCTCAAATTAAAGCATTTGATGCCCAAGCAACATGTTTGCTTGCTGTACTTACACGATTGTGAGTCAGCTTGATTGTAGGTCAACCTTCCTAAAAAATTGAAAGTCAAAAGAGAAAAAAACTGACTGGTGGTATAGTTTTGGTTTCAATTGTAAGTCAGTCCCCTACTTTGGATTTCAAGTTTAAACAAAATGGGTCGCCTTACAATCAATCATGTAAATATGGTTAAACATTGTGCAAAAAAGCGAGGATGCAAGATAACAACTAGGATGTAGAGGTCTCACTACTGAACAAAACTTATTCAGCTCAGGTGCCAGTGTTTAATGGGGAATCGTGCAGCCACATGTTTGAAGAAGAAATCGTTGCCTACTTGACACATGTAGAACACATTATGATGTCTCTAAGTGATGGCAAGTTTTGGCTAACATGGACCATCTGCTGTTGTAATGGCTAGCTTGCCTTATCCAGGCTAAATCCAATGATGCCCTCCTGCATACATACGTCAAGAACCTTAGTTGATTTTGATTGATCTCTGTATTTCCTTGTTGTTTTTTTTTTAGTAAGAAATTATTATAGCTGTTTGCATCTGTACTTTACGTACTTGTGCGTGCAGATGATGGAGCAGCAGCAGCCAGCCAACAACAAGCCTCCCTCTGCCGCACCACCACCTATCCCGCAGCCACGAGGTCGATGGGCCCAGCGCTTTGACGCGGCTCGTTCCATCTTTGAGAACGGCAAAGAGGTATGGGCCATTTGCTAGGACTCGCCTGCTGTTTGGTTTGGAGCTTTCACCCTCATTTACTGGTGACCGGCCGGAACATAGATGCGACGACATGTTGAGGCAGCACTGAAAGTAAAGGTCCACTTGTTTCGCTTGCACATTGTGAACCAGTTCACCAGCGAACTTTAGTACTCGTTTCATGAGTTCAACATGGTGGTGTTGGCACAGCGGTCTTCACTTCAAAGAAGTGTCATTGTCGTGCAAGCTTAGTTTATAAACTTCCCATGCATTCTCGTGGCAGTTGTGTTCCTGTCTTTTTAAGTAGTGTCCGACAAATACGCCAGTGGACTTGTTTAAGCAATTGCTTTCACAAACCAACTTTCACAAATCACAGACTGCACAATTCAGGAGACAGCTGCTAATGGCACAGGGCTTGCATGACATATGCATACCTGCGAACCTAGGGACCTCGAAAGTCAGGAGATTGAAAAGGAGAAACGGAGTGACAAAAGAAAAAAAAAAAAAGGAAGGAAAGTGTAAATGAAAAAGAAAAAGATGTACACATTTCTTGCTTATTAGGGCTGTAGTAGTATCACACACAGATTTGAATGATTTCTGATACATCATTTAGATGTCTGTGATCATATTCATAATTAAATTGCCCTACATATGCAAGTAGGGCAAAATGTATTATGACCCGTAGAAGTTCCCGTATGTAGCATACTTCACTGTAGCATAGTTGTGTGGGGAAGCTAGCTTTACGTTTGCTTGTCACAATAAATAAGTTTCTTGCCTCCGTGGGTAAAGATGACATGCCGAACCGTGAACAGCAAGTGCCACAATAAATGCGGCGATCTTGACTCCCTTTACATCAGTAGGTAGACTAGACAGTCTTGTGGACAAGCTGTTGGGGCTCCTCAAGGCCAGAAGAATGTTTAGAACTGTTGTCCTTTGTTTTTCCTCTTCTCTTCGCGGCAGGGTAAGTTCTGTTTATTGGAAGAGTTATGGCCGCGCCTGTGCAATCGGGAGGACTGGTAAATAACCAGGATTCCCCTGGACAAATCAGCAGAATTGGCAGGTGTGCATGTGCGCTTGCTGAAATGTTCCCTGTATGATGATGGCACTTAGGCCACCATTTTGAACCAGTTTGCACAGTGCAGGGTCAATTGAATGGACCTCGAGGCTAGGTTATTTCATTCACAACAGGTGTTCGGAATGGCTTGAAGCAACAACAAATAAACACTTGCATATATGCTAGCACACCTTTACTTCTTTAAAGGTAAATTTAACCTGAAAGGCATGTTATTTTTTTACCTGCTTGTGTGGTAACTGAGTGGTTTGCCCTTCTTTGTGTGACAGTTCTAGTTATGTATTATATCAAAGCATTAATTTAAGATAGTTTTCTTTATCCACTGGTGTAACTAGCTGTACCACAAACTTTGCATTAATGAAGCACTCTTACTTACCTGTTCTTATTGTAAGTAACCGCTTTATCTTTTTAGCAAATGCTGTTTGAGCAATCAGATCATGTATTCATCCCCCCTCTGTATAGCGCCTTTTGCCAGGGGGTTTTACTAGAATAAAGTTTTTGAAATAAACTGTTGCCTCCAATAAATTTTGTTTAAGGGGAGTTTGGCACTCACTGAAAGCTCAGCATAAGACTGTGAACAAGAAAAACTAGAGATGCCTCTGTAAAACTCAATGGAAGACACTTTGTGGGTGGTACTATTCACTGAGAAAGCATAAAAGCTGCACATAGGTCTGTGCATCGATATGTTAACGAGGCGCAGTGTAGCACACACAGGAACAGGCCTCAGTCTAGCCTAGATTTTGACACTATCACTCTTCGTCAGAGACACCTACAATTCCTTGGAACAGACCTGCTGTATGGAAACTTGATTGTGCCTGTATTCGTCATTTTGTTTGTTTCGTGACTTCGATAATGTGTACTGTACAATCCCTCGCACTCGTTTAGCATTTCCTTTTTGCCTTTCTAGGTGATGAAGTAGTGTGCTTCTTCTCTTTTCACTTTTTCTTTATGCCGCAGTGCTTTGCAGTAGCATGGGTGCTTCGTGGATGCTTGGGTGCTGCCCCACCTCTCCTGACAGACTTCTTAGCATGTTTGTCCTTTTCTTCTCTCATATTTCTCTTCTTTTTTCTGTTAGAGGCTGAACACAGCCTCACGATGTTCTCAGTCAAACTCATGCATGGGTAGATGTTGTTGTCAGAAAGACAACCATGGTGTAAGGCACAGTGTAAGGCACACATGTGGTTTTCTTTGAGGGCAGTCACAGTCGAGCAGACAAGGCACTAACAGTGTACTCGGTTGGTCTCTTGATTGGTCCGCTGACAGCAGCAACTAGCTGCTGACACATGTCGAACCAGTTATTGGATGTGTGCACACTCTGGGCGGACCAGTGGTCTGCTTTCGCTGTGCTGCTCATCATTTCGGATTTCCCACACAAAGTATTGGTTGCTATAGAAACGAGATAAAAAAAAACCTTTTCCATCGTCAAAGTTGCATAGTCGCACAGCGTGACAGTGACTGCCATCAGTGGACTGAAGGGCTCGCGCTGCTCGTACCTCAGCTGGTCGATTGCATCCCATGAGAAAATCACGAGGTGTCCTAACCTGGTGCCTGACACCGTGGAAGCAATCTGCATCTGGTGACGGGCTCTTTCCTGCTGCTTCTGTAGACGTGCTGTTTAGTTTCGTAACAGTACTACATTAGACTCTCGTTAATTCACACTTGACGGGGCCCCAGAATTTCGTTTGAATTATCGGATGCAAGTAGAAGTATGGCTCAGCGCAACAAACCAGGATTAGCAGAGATAGCCAGCTATCGCATGCATTTTTGCTACCTCAGTGTTTTCTTTCTTCAGCTAGTAGACTTGAATGCTTTGACAGGTGCGGATAGGTGATTGGCTTTATTTCGGCCTGTTGAGAAATATACCAGTCCCATTGCCTAGAAGGGGCCAAAGCAGCCGATATTTCCGGTAAGGATGTGCAAAATGTATGAATCAACAGAATTGACTGAATGGTTTAGTTTGAATTAAGCAGCTTTCAAACACGTTGATAAAATAGCAGGCCAACCAAAATTTCGAAAATTTATTTGAATTAATGGAAAGTATGAATTAGCGAAAGTCTACTGTAGCAGGCACTTGTCTTCTCTTGTGCGCTAGCGCACTAAGCAAGTTACATTGTGCATCTGGGGACATATTCTCAGGTGATCACTTTTCGGGATACTATTCCGTGCTTTTATGGGAGATTACGTGACTCACTGCACAACATGTTGACATATGCAGCCAAGAGAGCTCTTGGCATATTGTATAGGTAGCAAGCATGTCGCAGCACCTGGAGCCAATGCGCGCAATGGGAATTCACGGGAAATCTTGCAAAAGCAACCACATCCCAGAAAGGGGGTCTGCTCAGTCCACCTATACCAATGCACGAGGCGCTACTTCCTGCCTTTCGTCTCCATGATGCAACAGCGGCGTCCTCTGAACCACCTTTTTATTATTATATTTTTTCAAAAGGTGCTGGACGATCTCGATTTTTCTGCACTGTCCCCACTGGCAGTGCTGGCTTCGTAAATACATACACAACTAATGCTGCACCGTAGAAGACTATGCAGTACACGGACTTAAGCACAGTTTGGACCCCATTTTCGCGCACCTACTGCTGACTATGAGGCACACAGTGGCTTTAAACCTCAGAAGCCAACCCTTGTGTAGTCTGCACTCTCTCGAAAGTTACGTGCGCAGAGCATATTGAGGGGATAAAACATATGACCTATACAATGTCGGTGCCTGACTGTTTGTCTTTAATACCACCTTTTGTCTGCACCACTGAGCTCGAGGCTGTACAATTTCCATAGTTTTCGTCCGTTGCCACGAATCGGTTCAGAGTGGCGCAGGTGAATCGCACTTATCTAGTGATGGTCTGAGAATACTAGCAGTGTACAGTTTTTGGTATAATCATCTGTTCCTCGTGAACATCATGGAGCTGCTTATGCTTGTGAGCAAAGATACAGAGGCAGTGGCTGCCACGAAAGACGCCTAGCCTCAAGAGTGAAAATTGCATGATTATAGTATTCTGATAGTTCCGATGCAGCCTGGATCTGGGCAGCATTAAAACTATCAGAAGTCAGAATGAAGGAATTCTGGTCATGGTACTGACGGTCAGCACAATTTTGCTTGCAAGTGTATTGTTGGCATGGAAGTGTCGTTTAGTACTAATTGAAGCCATGAGGTTCCTGTGCTTCTGTCACCAAGGACGTGCATGTGAGCTGCACATAACTTTTACTGTGAGCAGTATTGATGTTGGCACTTAGTGCGGTTACACGGCTTTGCAAGTCTAGTGTACATTGAGGAGGAGGAGGAATAAATTTTAATGATACAAAGCACTAGGTGGATCAACACAGGCGGGGCATCAGAAGCATAATGCTGTCGAGTCTTTCATGATAATTATTTAATGTAATGTCAGCTGTTGTGAACAAACATCATTACAGTCAGTTGACAAAAGTCGGAGAGGTTTGCCCCAAAGCTTTACAAGATATTCTCGAGGAGGCCTTTGATGCCTGCAAAACTTGCCAGAATCAATATACCGATCAACATAGAAGGAGCCCACCATGAAGCCTTTCAATCTGTTGTACCAATATGATCAATAAACTTTTTAGTTGCTTTTTTTTTTTCACACCTTGTGTAGGGTAGCAAACTGGACAGTGTCTAGTTAATCAACCCCTCTGCCTTTCCTTCCTTTTCTCTCTCTGGCTTTATCACCAAACCTTTGGTTCATTTAATTATTGCTTACAGTAAAACTGCAGTTGGACCTAGTTGGCACCTAATTCTTGAAGATAAAAACGAGACAAATGGACAGGGAAAACCACAAAGACTATACAAGGCACACTAGCGTTCACTGCTTACAGTCTCCCACATTTAAGATTCTGGCATTCCCAGGTGCCTGTGTCTGCTTTTTGTCATTTGTTGGAATTGATTGATTGATTTATTGATTGCTGTATTGTGGCGGTGGAGCAGCTCCCTATTGGAGGTGCCCGGGAAGGGGACTCTAGCAGCGCAGCAAGCGGCAGTGTGCGCATGGAAGACGGTGATGCCGAGGATGAGCACTCGGACACAGAGGGCAGCGGTGGCATCCTCTACCCGGTGCCCCAGGATGGAAACAGTGCTGAGCCTGTGGGCAGCTTCCGAGTCACGGAGGCTGACCTGCCCCGTCGTCGGCCACACCGACGTGTCTACAATAGTACCCCAGGTGGGAAAACCTAATCTTGTTTGGCACAAAGCAGAATACACAGTGCGGAACACTAGCACAAGAAGAGAACAAGACGGGACAACTGCTTGTCCTATCTTCTACTTGTCTTGCATTCGTATTCCATGCTTGACAGTCAAACCTCGCTATGACGAATTAAATATAACCCAGAAATGGCTTCATTATATCCAATAATTTGTTGTACTATATGTATATTTATATGACCGTTTTCTTGGCACTGCTAGTTTTTATTCAACTAGTTATAACCAGTGGTTATATCCAAATTCGTTATATCAAAGTTCAACTGTGTTCGGCTTAACAATGACCAACTAATGCACCTGAGGCCTATTCCTTTTGGTTGGCAACTTGCTGTACATCGTGCATGCTCACACTGGGCTTGGCATTGCATGTTGCCAAAGTGTTTGTGGTGGAGTTCTAATTAACAACCTCTCTGCTTCATAATAAGTGTAATATTTTTATGCCAATGGATTTAGCTGAAAGTTTGTTATGGTGAAAACTTAGGGTGTGGGGGCACTCGGTCTGGTACCAGCAGGGTGTCTGAATGCTCTTAATGTTTGAATTGTTTTCAAATAATGTCTACTGTGCGATTCAATCCGCACCTAATTTTTCCTATTTGAGGTATTCAAATCTTGTGACTTCGGGACAAAATGTGCTGCGTCCCGTGACCACAGTGACCCATTCCTGCATGTAGAGTAAAACCTCGTTATAACAAAGTTGAAGGGGGAGCAGTAATTACTTCGTTATAACCATTAGTTCGTTATAACCAATATCAATTTCATCTATAGGAATTTCAAGGGGAATTGCGATTGCTTCGTTACATCCGATAGTTCGTTATATCCGGGTTCGTTATAACGAGATTATACTGTAGTGCACTTTGCCGCATAACATTTATGCACTGTTTTAGGGCTGGACTGCTCACTTGCGTGCTCTGCGGCACACCATTAAATGGTCCATCCCTAACGAACAGTGTTCTGTAGGGTTGGACTGTTCTTTGTTCTGGGAACAACATTGTGAGAGTGCGCTGGCCCTGCAATAAATTTCTTTTTGTCCGTGCTTACCAGTACATTTCCTCTCTAACTTAACATTGAAAAAGTGTTCGAATGTTATTCAAATTTGCTTTGCACCAAAAACCTTGCTATTCACACATCCCTACTAATTATATCCTCGTGAAAAACACTGACCAGGAACTGCAATATTTGGCACGCAGATCTGCAGAGCGAGGCCAACAGCGAGGACGAGGACTCGAGCAGCACGGCCGAGCTGCGGCCTCTCTCAATGTGCGTGAGCACCGAAAACCTGGACAAGCTGGGCCAGCGGGAACACTTCATGCGTGCCAACTACGAGAGTCTCGAGCAGCCGGTGACACCACCGTCGCTGGCATCCGCGGGGCCCAGCTCCGGCACGCGCTCGAGCCTGTCCGCCCGCCACCACCGGCCGGAACCTTCCCCGCTGAGCTCGGGGAGCAGCCGGAGGCGCGAGGAAATGGCGCAGGCTCTAAACCAGGCGCGCCAGAAACTGAACGCTCTGGGCTGGTGCAGCAGCAAGAGCAGCGGCGACTTGCTGGCGGCCAACCCGGAGGAGAACCTCATCCGCCGCACGGCGTCCATGACCGACATCTCGGCCAGGCGTCGACTCACCTTCTCGTCAGGTGCGCACTACCGTCTTGTGGTGTCGAATAGTGAATTTCATTATTTATTCATTCTGTTCGCTTATAACCTCAAGGCCCAGAAGCAATATGGAGGAGAGCGGTTACGTGGAAAACACAAATAATGTACCTGGTTGTACACCACACTGTAAAATTAAAATACTTTGTTATATCGAGGATTAACTATGTCACAGTAACTGATGACATATAAGAATTGATGATGCCGTAGGAGGAGGAGGAGGTGAAAGGAACAGGAAAGGCAAGGAGGTTAACCTGGGCTGAGCCCGGTAGGCTACCCTGCACTGGGGAAAGGGGAAAGGGAGGGAAAGTTCTGGAAGATAGAGAAAAAGAAAATAAAATGAAACAAAGATGAACAAAAAATATTTCAGTGTCGCTAACGTTATAAAAGTTCTTTGTCCATATTCAGAGACTGAAAATGAGCCTAGAAGCGTCTAGAAAATGTAGCAGCACTTTCGTTGCTTGGCGTAGCTGAAATGCACAGTGCCATACGGTTTGTAAACAGAAACCGCCGTAAGTCCGAGAAACATTACCTCAAGCTTCTCGCATTCCACTAAAGAACGCGCTTCTGACATCACCTCTAAACGATTGCAAATGCTCTTGAAGAGCAATCGTGCTGGTGTTAAGATGATGCCGTAGTTTTCCACTATGAGCATAGCCCTAAACTGTTGTGTGTTGAAAAGCAATTTATAAGCTGAGCACTGGTGAACCAGCGATCAGCTTGTAGTCCAGTGGTTAAAGTGCCCAGACGCTGGACTGAAACACACAGGTTTAATCCCAGCCTTAGTGGTCGCATTTCAATGGCGGCAAAATGTAAATGCCTGTATATTTAGACTTGGATGTGCATTAAAGGACTCCAGGCGGTCAAAATTGAGAGAGCCCTCCACTGTGGTGGGTCTCACAATTATTTTTTATTTATTTATGACATACTGCAGGCCCAAGTAAAGGCCCAAGCAGGAGTGGTATGGGAAAAACAAAGTACAAAATAGTAACAAGAGAGAAGCAACATTGTAAGTATGGAACAAAAATAAGGGTAGCAATACAAAAGTTGGCATATAAACAAAGCATATACAGTGGAACCCCGTTCATACGTTTTTCAGCGGACTGGGGGAAAGAAACATAACAGCCGGGAAAACGCAAGAGTGAGGAAAGCTCCGAAAATGAATGAGAACAGGGCCGCTTTGACTTAAACAATTTATTTCAGCAATGTGAACCATCTAGGTCGCCGACCGATATCGGACAGCCGCGTGATATCGCCAGTGCCCCCATAGGCTTAATGTGTTAAGACGACCGATATTTCGACAGTTTCTAGCTCTAAATTCGATAAGTCGGACCCCGTTCGCGGCTGTCGAACGCAGTCAATGGGCCGCCATTATAGCCTCCGGCACCCCGAAGAAAGTATGGCCTCAGAGATCGCAATCAAAACTATGATCATTGAGGCTTAGTTCCAGCGTGACGAGCCAGTTTTGGAGGCAAGTCGCTCCGTCACACTGCGATCACCGCATCCTGTTCCGACACCCAGCGCGTGGTTTGTGATTGCGAGTACGGCTGGTCGGCTGGTCGCGTCGGGTCCGCGATCGCTCGACAGCGCTTTCACGTTCCGTCTTCAGTGCTTGTTTACCGAATTTACCCGCATAATTTGCGCACCCCTGATATTTAGCCAACTTACAAAAAACAAAGAATCCTCGCATACTTTGCGCTCGCCATCCCGCCCGAACGAGCTCGCCGGCGCGCGCACGGACAGACTGGACAGCCGCGCGGCCGCGCCCCTCGCTGCGCAGGCGAGTGCAGTCATAAGCAAAAGGGGCTGCGGGTGCGATGTCCCTTTTTCCGATTCTTTTCTACGGAAGCCCCCGGAGCCCAAAGCACGGTCGCTAGAATAAAAGCGCGCGAGTGGGGGTGACGAAAACGGCTGAAACAGCGATCAAACGAGCCCCCCCGGCCTATCTCCGTCGCTAGGAGGCGATAACATCACCCCTATCGGGACGCCTGCAGTCGAAGCGGGGAGGAAACGCCCCGCCCATCTTTAACAAGCATGAAAACACGCAAAGGTGAGGGGGGAGGGAGGGGGGGGAGTGTTGCTCGGCCGCCGAGATAGCGCTGGCGCTCGCGCTATCGCTATCTCAGCAACTATCAGCGGGCGGTGATTCCCGTAAGCCTGACCAAAACTGTCAAAAGTCAAAGTCAAAATAGCGGTGCCCGGGCGGGTACGGCGTACCAGGTTGCGGCGCATCATGCGGGAACGGGCCCACAGTTGCGGCGTAACAGCGGGGTTCACAATACGTGGGATTTTATGGGAGCTGTGCCGGGACCAATGAAAAACAACGTAACAACCGGGAAAACGAAGCAGTGAGGAACGTAAAAGTGCGGTTCCACTGTACATGTTCAGAGCAATAATAAAGAAAAGCGAGTCAAAAAACAGAAAAAAAAAAACACTTATCATCTTAATTGTGCAATAGCGTCGATATTGGACAGGTGTTGTTCACAAGGCAAGTTGTTCCAGTCTGTTATTGTATGCGGGAAAAATGAATACTTAAATAGGCTAGTTTTAGTGCTATAAGGCGTTAGGGATTCAGCATGGCAATGCCTTGTCCGACGTCCTTCGAGCGGATTTAGAAAAGGATGCGGGTTAAGGGATAAACGGTTATTTTTCAGCAAAAACATGAATTTTAGTCAGAATTTTCCGCCGTAGTTGCAACGTTGGAATGTTAGCATTAACGTTGTTGGGGAGTCAGTTGAACGATATCTGGAAAAAAATGAATCTTACTGCTTTCCGTTGTATCATTTCTAATGCGTCAGTGTTACGTTTGGTGTACGGATCCCACACATTGCATGCATATTCCAATTTTGGATGGATTAGCGAGTAATTAGCGGTTAGGCGAGTGTTGTGTGGAGCCTGTTTCAATTTATGCCTTAAATAGCAAAGCTCACGGAAAGCCGACTTACAGATGTTAGAAACATGCGCATTCCAGGATAAATTGTTAGTTATAGTAACACCTAGGTATTTATATTGATTAACTTCTGTCAGGCGTTTGGAAGCGAGGTTATAGGGAAAGAATAACATTTTAACCTTTTTGGTAATTTTCATAAAGACAGATTTTTCTGCATTTAATTCCGTATTCCATTTGCCACACCAAGACACGATGTTTTGAAGGTTAGAATTAAGTGCAACTTGGTCATTTCTGCAAGTTATTTCATTGAACACCACACAATCATCGGTGAACAATCTGATTTGTACGGGCTCTGTAATTGTGTTAGTGATGTCATTAATGCAAATTAAAAATAACAAGAGTCCTAAAATACTGCCCTGTGGGACACCTGAAGTTGTGATTCTGGCGTGTAAAACGGCACTAATTATACCAAATACCCCAGGAGTATTTGCATTAATGCTTACATTACACGTAATTCAATTCGCTTACGACTTCTGTTATTGCAGTTGTTATTATGGTGCAGTTTAAGGTGCAGGAGAACATGCCTTCTCATCTAGTCGTTCTGACAGTAGCGGAGGACAAAGAACACAGGTGGAATGCCTTTGGGCTTGTTAAACGAGCAGATAGGTGAAGTTACCTTGGTAGGACCATTAGTGCAGCTCATATTTATAAGTTGGACTAAAGAGATTTTGAGTCGCTGAGACTCTGTTGCAAATGCACTGTAGGATATGAACAAGAAACCGGGATAAAGCAGTAATCGGACTCTTTTATCGTGGTGTCCAGGTGACTCAGTTGGGCTCTGGTCCCAACAGCAGCAGCAGCAACAGCAGCCTCAGCAGCCCCAGCATCAGCAGCTAACGCCCTCGCAGGGTATGCTGCGCAGTGCCAGCCTTGGGGCCCTGCATATGGCTGGCAGGCGGGCAGCACCAGCGCAGCCGTCGGATGACTCCTCTTCCTCCTCCGACAATGAGTCGGCAATCAAGGGCCCCACACAGGTACGGTTTCGCGTGCCATTGCTTTGTGCTAGCGTCACCATTCACTAAATTGGAAAAGAGTGAAATAAAAGAATTACTCCATCTCCCGCTAAAGGGGACCATGAGACGATGCGAAGCAGCACGGGGGGTGCACACCGCATTTGCATCGGTTTGACTCTATAGCAGACGATGCTTGCGTCAGCGTTGTCTCACGCGGGTGAGGGCGCATTCTCGCTCCTTGCGAGCTGGTAAAGCGTTCATCGAAGAAAGAGCGTTTCCATAGTCAACACGCACCGTTCGGAGAGGAGGAATGCCGAGAGGAGAGGAGATGAGACAAGGAGAGGAGGGGGGGAGGATGCACATGCGGAGTGCGGGTGTGGACGCCGCACGGCAGATGGATGGATGGAGGTAGGGAGTGACATAGCCCCGACCATAAGCTGCTTGCCGAGAGGAGAGATGAGACAAGGAGATGAGGGGGAGGAGGATGCACATGCGCAGTGCGGGTGTAGACGCCGCACGGCGGGCGGATGGATGGAGGTAGGGAGTGACATAGCCCCGACCATAAGCTGCTTCGCATCTAACAAACACTTGCCAACAGGTAAAATGTGGACCTGTGTGAATAGCAAAATTTGGGGTGCAACATGAATTCGAATACTACTGTTGAATTGCAAATAGAATACTCTTAGAATAATGTTCAATTACGGAGAATTGTGTTGCTAAACATGGAAGAAAAAAGACCCAGCAAATATAGTACACCTACCCCCACAATGTTGTTCCGAAGGAACAGTCCAGCAGAGAATTATGCAGATGTATGAGTTAGCTTCACCGCATTATGGAGTGTCAACTCCACTGCACGCAAGTGCCTGCTTCACAACAGTGCACGTTAACTTTGCTGAAATACATAAGCATTTACTTCACCACGGCACATGAGGGTTAGCAACACCGCATTATAAAGCTGTTGTGCTGCAAAGCATAGTGCATGCGAGAATTGGCCACTTGTCAGGGGACATGGCATATTTCCTCCCTTGACTGCACAATCTTCGAATACGAGTTTAAATAGTACAATTTCACTGCAAACGGATAGCAAATGCTATTCAAAGAATATTTGGAAATTTGAATATTCACACACCCCTAGTGAAATGTACCGTGCAAAAAACTTGACGTTTTGGGGCCTGTATGGGTCCTTTGATCAAAATAAAAGCAAATGTAGTGGCTCTTGTTTAAGTATGGCAGAGATGGTACAGTGTGCGTGTGCAGATTTCAGGTATATTCCCGTGTGTCCAGTTTATTCCACGATCTGTCGTCTGAATGCATTTCCACTGCACATAGCAGGGAATTGGCACCTTTGTTTAAAGTACAGCTGCAACGAACACAAAGAGAAAACTGAGTGATGTCATGCATTAAAAGAAGAGCAGGCAAGTTCCTGCTATATATGAAACCGCACTGCAGATTTCCTGGTGGGTGCAATGCAACAATATTTCGGTCGCATGTTCACAGGAGCCTTCGGGACTGGCTGGCACTGTTATCTATGTTCAAAAGTGTTCCAGGGGGCCTTTAAAAGTGTTACTTATACGTTTGTAATTGTAATGTATTGCATATACAGTCGAGCCCGACTATATCGAACCCGTTTATATCGAATTATCCCGTATATCGAACGATTTATAAACACGGTAAATTTACACTGTGAATATATAGCAAAATTTATGGTTACATCAAATGAAAATAGCTACGACAACTGATATATCAAACTCCGTATGCCCCGAAAGTGCCCCCCCAAGTTAGCTTTCCCTTGCAGTGGCGGGGAAAGCTGCCAGTACCACCCTGGAAAAATGGCAGAAAGGCTGAAACAGAAGAAAATCCAGGACTATTTTGAGCGAAAACAGCCATCATATTAATAAAGTGCTTTTCTTAATGGTACGGTGCATTTACGTCATCAAATCCTATACAGGGCTTATATCAATATATGCCATATATCGAACTAACAGACGTCTTTTGGCGAGTTCGATATACCCGGGTTCGACTGTAATCAAGCTGTGTTTGTGTCTGGTGGACCTTTTTATGACAAGGCTTGACTCTTATGTGTGCAGGTGGTGACCCCGAGCAGCGGACGTGAGTGGGGAGGACGAGGTCACGAAGGTCCACGAGCCCTGGTGGAGCCCATGCTCCACGGAGGCCGAGGAGGTGGGGCAGCCACACCAGGTACACCGCGGCCTCTGCCCTCAAATCCGGCCGTGGCGCCTCTCACTCGGGAGCTCTGCGAACGCGTTGCCCAGGAGCTGGCACGCATCACTTCTTACGCCATCCACGTCTTTCAGAGGGTGCGTGTGTGTTTATGGTCCTTGTGTTGGGGTGTGCATGATGTAGCAGATGAAGGAAACCTTAGAGCGGCTGGCAATGTGACTGCAAGGATCAAAATGGCCAGAACAGTATTCAGCTGAGCTAGTTAGATCATAGCTGAAGATACGTAGACCAGCAGAGCTAAAAAAAAACTGAGGGACAAAGGAAGGACACAATAAAGTTGCTACACCCAACCAAAGGGAGGACAGACAAGGACATCGCTCTACTAACAGCTGGATTTTATTTCTTTGTGTACAGCTATATATATATATGTATATATGCGCTCTGCTTAATGAGGAAGCCCCACCACAGTGGTCTAGTGGCTACGGTACTCGGCTGCTGATCTGAGGGTCGTGGGATTGAATCCTGGTTATGGCGACTGCATTTCGATGGTGGCGAAATGTTGAGGCTTGTGTACTCTGCGATGTCAGTGCACGTTAAAGAACCCAAGGTGGTTGAAATTTCCAGATCCCTCCACTACGGCGTCTCTCATAATCAGTGGTGGTTTTGGGACGTCAAACCCCAGAAATCAATCAGCGTTTAATCAGGACATCTCACCCAGGAATGGGACAGAAAATGATAGGTGTAACATTGAGGGACAAGAAGAGAGCGGAGTGGGTCAGGCAACAAACGCATGTTAAAGACATTGAACGCATGTTAAAGACATTGAAGAAATTAAGAAGAAAGAATGGGCATGGAGCAGGGCAGGTAATGCAAGGGCAAGATAATCGTTGGTCGTTGAGGGTAACAGAACGGATCCCTAGAGAAGGCAAGTGTGGCAGGGGGCAGCAGAAGGTTAGGTGCAGAGATTAGGTCAAGAAGTTTGAAGGGGTAAATTGGTCACAGTTAGCACAGGAAAGGTATAATTGGAGATCGATGGGAGAAGCCTTTGCCCTGCAGTAGGTGTAGACAGGCTGATGATGACAGCTAATGTAGATCCAAACATATGCAGACACGTTTCCACTAAAGGACATCAGCTTCCACAAAGACACGATAGTTCTTTTCTAATCAGAGCTATTGACAACGGGATCAAAAAAGAGGGGAGCATGTGCATCATTGCAGCACCAGTTCTGCCCTGGAAAGTCATTGGTTCCAGGTTTGAATCCCAGGAGGCTTTCTTCTTGAGAAAGCTGTATGGATATCCTTTATAGCTTCATGTTAAGAGTAGATGGATGACAAGTTTTGTCCTTTCATGGACGTTGCTCACCTTGCATGCTTGTACAAACTGATGCTAAGTTCAAACCCTTTGTTGCAGTGTCCTCCTGTGTTAAATTCAATACGATCTGGAACGATCGCACGTGATTTTCTCCCCATGCAGGTGACCATGGATGTCGACTTGTCCCCAGCCGACCGGTCAGCCATGACCAACACCCTGGCCCACGGCGTGTTGCAAGCCCAGCAGAACCTCCGGCCAGCAGCGCCTCCACCGTTGCTGGCACCGCCAGGGGCGGCACCTTTGTGGTCAGCACCGCCTGCTGAACCCCCTGTCTTCCAGCAGTTTCCGGCTGCACGGCGCTTTGTCACTGCCGAACCGACACCTCCCGCCGTACGTCCTTCTTTAATCGATCTCACAGCACAGAAAAAAGGAATTACGAAATGGGCAGGCTCCAAAGTGGAAAAAAACAAAAAACCCACTGAACAAATATGTTTGGAAAAAAGAAAAGGCTGAATGCATCAGTAATCTGTACTTAAAATTCCAAGCAAAGCTACAGCAGCAAGAGGTAAAACAGGCAGTGCTGTCTGTTGTCTTCTTTTCTTTGTTTTTTGTACGAGCTGAAAATATCAATTGGAGCACAGTAATGAAATTGGCAAGCCAGCTGACAAGGTAGCACATGCAAGGTAAAAGCATTTGCAGAGAATTGGCACATGCATATTTGATGCTGCGGCATGGTTCTGAAATAGTGCGAGAAACTTCCAGAAATGCAGCATCAACGGAAAAGTATAGAAAACTAGGTTAGTCAGTAAAGGCTTGTGCCTACTCAGAAAACAGCGCACTCATAATGGGAGATGGAGGAGGGCGTAGATAACATGAAACTTGTGATGCCTACATCTTGTGTCATTTTCAGTGCACCGCCTTTTTATTAGCCATGAAAATGATGGTTGTGCTGCCGTGGCATGCAGCATAGTTATATTAATAGGGTAAAGTTATTTTATTTAACATCATGAAACATCATTGTAATGAATTGACATGGGAATAGCTTCATTACCTATATTCAATAAGATGAATGTATACAGTCAGGCTTGCTTATAACAAATTCAGTATGACACAGAAATACCTTTGTTGTATGATTATATCGGGTCACTTTTTAAGTGTATTTTTGTAACAGTGTTGCAATGGCATTTCTACTTTTCATTTAATTTGTTATATTGATGTTTGACAGTATTCGCAAGACCTTGAGTGAGAGTGGTACATTCAATTTAATTCGTTACCTTCAATAATTCGTTATATCAAGGTTTGGCTGTAGGTGCAGCATCAGCACTTTCATTTTCATGTCATGCAGCAGCCACCACCGCCCCCCGTGGCACCTATGGGCGGTCCCCTCAATCAGTCGAGCTCGGACCTCAATGCGCTGTTGCAGCAGTACTCCGAGCAGCTCATGAAGATGGTCAAGGAGCAGATGGCCAAAGGCGACAGCAAGCCCAGTGATTCCACGTGACTCTAATTTTTTTAGAAGCACGAGCCATTTTTATTTTATTTTATTATTTTATTATGGCTGCCAATAAAGTGGGCTTTCAGCTGGTGACGTGTTCAACGATGCCTTGGTGGATGAGCTTCTCGCACTGCGAGCGCTCCAGGAAGTGGGTGGTGTCCTTCGCCAGCACGATGCACGTGCCGTCCTCGGTCTCGAAGTCGCCGTAGTCCTGCACGCACCGTACCTGCACGTAGAGCGACTTCGGAGGGCTCCGGTACCGGCTCAGGTCCAGCCCCACGCTGGACATGTAGTCGGCGAGCAGGCCGTTGTAACGTCGCAGCCACTGTTGCTGCACGAGAGGGCGAATTTTGCCAACGAGTCAGTTCCCTTCACGTGGAACTCTGTCATCCATCATTCTCTCGTTATTAGTAAAGCTGGTCATTGTAACGATGCAGCTGTTGTTGCTAGCATGAAACACCTTCTTAAATTATCAAATCTATTGCAGCAAAAAATTTTCAAGTCCACTCATACAAGCGGAGTTATTGCACTCCATGCATTATTTCTCTTGAAAGTTTCATCACCACACTTGTCTGTCTGTCTGCACATCTGGCGCTGTGGTTATGGTGCTCGGCTGCTGACATGAAGGATGCAAGTTCAACCCTGGCTGTGGTGGTTACATTTTCGATGGAAGCGAAAATGCGACCCGCAGACTGTTTACATGGCCGACGTATTGCGTAGTTTCAATGCACATTTAAAGAACCCCAGGCGGTTGAATTTGCCTCCATTACAGCATGCCTCATGACCACAGCTATTGCTTTGGCATGTAAGACTCCAGCAACTGTTATTGTTTGCCTGTACTGCATGTACACAATCCATAGTTAAGTTTCATGGTGGCTAAGCCTTGCAGTGTCGCCTATGCTGCGTTTGGGATTTTTCTGTGGTCCTATAACCGTACCACAGGCCTAGCCTTCAAGTTTTGGATGTTGATGTCACTAATTATTTTGACCTTAGTGCAATGTAACCACTTATTCAATTTATGGCAAAAGTTAGTTTTCAGCGCTCCACAATGAACACTGCTTGCAGCGTGCAGTGTGACAGGCATATACAGGGTGTTTTTTTTTAGCTGCAACACATTTTTAAAATTAGAAAAACATATATCGCGGGATGTCTTCGAGTGTACGGGTTAGCGGCCTCTAGATACAGAACAATTACCGCACTTGTATGCATAATTAGCGAAATTACGCTAATTAACTTTTTAATTATCAGCAATTGGTGGCTATAGTAAATGAGTACTTTGGAGCCCGTCCTCGACACTACCTGTCCCAACGATCAAATTTTGAATAGCGGAGTGCATGTCGGAGCTACGCGAACAATTAGTTCCCCGTGGCAGGCTCCTTGAAACCGAAATCGGCCGGGAAAAGAGCGTCTGTGACGTCGATGTCGCCGCCCCCACGGCTTTCGTCACTCGCCACTCGCCCGTGGTCACCGCCGCTCCAGCCGCGCAAGCAGCTTGCGTTATCTCCTTCTTATCTGCGGCGTTGGTCGCCGCGGGCGAGTGACGAAAGCCGTGGGGGCGGTGACATCGACGTCACAGACGCGCTTTTCCCGGCCGATTTCGGTTTCAAGGAGCCTGCCGCGGGGAACTAATTGTTCGCGTAGCTCCGACATGCACTCCGCTATTCAAAATTTGATCGTGGGGACAGGTAGTGTCGAGGACGGGCTCCAAAGTACTCATTTACTATAGCCACGAAGTGCTGATAATTAAAAGGTTAATTAGCATAATTTCGCTAATTATGCATACAAGTGCGGTAATTGTTCTGTATCTAGAGGCCGCCAACCCGTACACTCGAATGGTACACAAGACATTCCCGCGATATATGTTTTTCTAATTTTAAAAATGTGTTGCAGCTACAAAAAAACACCCTGTATAGTCAATCTTGACATTCATGTATGGTGCGGCTGTGTGAACTTTCATTATTGGAGAGAAACAGTACCAGATAAAAGTAAAATTCACGCCCATGGGAATAAAAAGACTTGATGAACATTACGCTACTCACGCTGGGCTAGTACCGTAGCTTTATGTCTTAAAGGTACAATGTAGGGCAAATGCCCCTTAACTTGCATACCCGTCTTCTGTATTAAACATTGGCATTCTTAATGAACTTTGTGCTTGTCTTGCAAAAAAATTAATTTCTATGAATAATTATTACTCATTAGTCATCGAGCCAACTGCCAAGGGTGTCTTCGAATAGTGAGAGGGTGCCTGCTTTGGTTTAGAAATGTGCTTGTTCAGACATAAAACCACACCTTCCTTTTTTTTCACAGACTTCCTTTTTCACAGCTTCTTAGTGATAATGAGAACAATTCCCTCAGCAGTCCGTTCTTGTAAATCACTCTTCCAGGCCACAGATTAAACTACCATATCATATGAGAGATTTACAGGTAACCATCGCCATAAAAGATGCATAACTCTGAGCGACTGAATCCAGCCACGCCTATGTGAAATTTTTTAAGTGTGCTAAAGACTGCATACACTGCCGAAAACTGTATGGCATGGACATTAATCATAGCCACACTATTCAGGAAAACTGTCACTTGCAAGTGTTTTTACTGAAAGTCAGCATGAAACTGATGATTGAAGCATGTGCATAAGCTGTTGAACCGCAAATGTGTAACAGCAGCCTACATCGGTGAGAATATGGACCTGCACTCACTATTAGCTGAATGCAAACCTGGAAAAAGCTACCATGTATTTACTACACTGTCATCTAAAAAAGTGCACAGCTGAGTCAAGTTTTAATTTTAGGCGCTCCAAGAAGTGCTGGGGGCCAGTTTTGACAATACCTCCTGTTGAACTTTCACTTTTTCTCAAGACTTGTGAATGCACTGAGCTGTCAAATCCAAGCAAAAGCAAAATTGCAGTCTTCAATTCGTTTTCTGCATGCTTTTGCTTATGGTAAAGCTTGTGATTTCATGTTCAACAGGACTTCATATAGCTGTTAATCAAATTTATATCTGTGGTACTTCAAGGAAAAATTTTAGTAGTATGTGATAGGTTCTGTTCCTGTACGCTACGCACAATTTACTAATGCCAAATTGCAAGGTCAATGTGATTAAGAGCATTTGATTACTGTCACTGGTATATGCACATAACCAACTTCAAACATTGTAGTGGCTACAACTAAACTGCATGTAGCTTTTACGCATCCCACAGCAGACGTTATTATTGCGGTACTACCCATCTTACTGGATAAACATTTCTTGTGCATCTCTGGCTGCACTTACTGGAAGCAACAGTATGCATTTCACAGCCATATAGTTCCAAGAATGAGCTACACCTTCAGCGGTATCAATCGCTAATAATACCAAGCATTAAGTATTTAGACATACAAAGGCATTCTTGTGCCAGTTCAATATTTGTCCTGACAACTAGATGTGTTTTTGTTTGACTCGGAAGAGCAGAGTGGACCTGTACGCACATGTGAAACTAATGCGAGTTTTGCACGCTTTATGTGGCCTCAGTATACGAATTCGGGCAGATTATGCACCAAACTCTGCCAAATGTTGCCTATGCTAAATACTATCCCTCTTCAATCAAACAAGGTCGCCACTGTGCACAGCATACAATGTATGGCAAGACAGCCTGCATAGCCTGATCATTTGCTTTTGCAGGCTCTTTAAAAACATTGATGTACAAACATAACAGTCATCAAGGATCATACCCTGAGCTAAGAGCAGTAACGCACCCAGGATCTCTGCCAGGGGGGGGGGGGGGGGGTTCAATTTTTTATGAAGGGCCGGGCAAGCGATTACACAGTTGTTGCGTGTGTAAAAAAAAGTAAATAAAATGCCAAATAATAGTGACATCAATGATGATGATTATTTTTATTATTTTTACGGCGTTTTGCAGACATTAGCTCTACATTCTTCTAGGACATAGGAGCAGTTACGGAGTGGAATGGGGGTTAGGTCGGCTTCAGGGGGAGGGGGGTGTTACAACCCTCGAAACAGCCCCCCCCCCCCCCCCCCCCGTCGGTGCGCCACTGGCTAAGAGATTCTTGATCCAATGAAACATGCTCCCTATGCGCTTAATGCGACGGAAGCACTTCAGAACTCTGTTGGTCATTGACCTTATTGAAATGCTTTAGTCTGCTTGGTGTTGTAATGTGTTATCATTATGTTCCACGCCGTACGAGACAGGTTCTTCTGGTAGTACGGCTGGAGTATCATGCTAACCGTACCATTAGAAAAACCTTTCCAGTATTCGCAAACGATCTACATCTATTTCCTTAGATTTCGTAAGGATAACTGGAGGAACTCAAATGCTTCGCTGCGCGCAAACTAGCGCTCACACTCGCGCACTTTACTCGTCCGACGGGCGCTGTGGCAACTATAATCGGTTGTTGAGAGCAACAGACCTCTTGCTCGGAAAGGTTCTCCCTGAGATCGGCGGCCAGCGCAGTGCCAAAGCCCCAGCGCATGTCGCGGGCCGTCATCAGCCGCTGGTACAGATAGGCGAGCAGGCAGCGCCGTATCTGGCTCAGTGCTACGTGCCTTGCGTGCACTGTGGCATGTCTGTTCTCCATGTGGGTCTCCACGTCGTTCTGGTTCTCCGTAAACAGCGCCTGCATGTCGGCCAGGCAATCCCGCAGAGCATCTTCCTGCACACAAAGTGCCACACTCGTCGCTATGGCTCGAGCTCCTACGATTTCAAGGGGCTGCCACGATGCACCCCTCTTACCTTCAGGGGTGGAAGCCAACCGCGCGAGCGCTTTAGCTCCTTCACGAGCTCCAGCGCTTTCTCGACAAACAACACCATGCCGCACGCGTGCTACACAGCAACACAACAACACAGCTGCGCGAGTGCTGCGACTCGACTTTCGCGCTTTTTGCTGATGATGATGCCACAACAATCACGCAACACTCTCAAAAGCCCTGAATTTGGGGGGGAGGGGGAACGGGTTATCACCATCACATTGCCTAAATGCGGCTGACGCTCTATTAGGACAGTACAAATACAAAGAGCCAAACCGCTAAACCACTTATACACGACCAAACTCAAACACGAAAACAACAGGCAAAACGTGTGACGTAGACGACAGGTACATTCGATTCAGGCGTGGTGCACTGCACCGCCTGCACCGGTTCACGGTGCACGGCACCGCAGTCCTCGATTCGCTGGTGCACTGAACCACGGTCCTCGATTGCAGCGTGTTGCCAAAGTGGTGCGGCCTCGGTGCAGTGATGCACCTCCTCTCTTGGTGGTTCCGCCGGTTGGTGCAGTTTGAAATTAAACCGCTGTCGCCGCTGTTGTTGAGCATGACGTTGTTTGTGGAAGTAGACGGTGTGCAACGTCTACTTTCCCTCTAGGATGCAACGTAAAAAAGGTCTGTTCGATTCAAAAAAGGTGCACGGAACCACGCACAAAAAAGGTCTGTTCGATTCAGAAAAGGTGCACGGAACTACGCACAGGAAGGTGCAGGTGGTGTCGACACCCGGTGCAGCAGTTCCCGGCACCCGTTTTCGCGGTGCACATGCAGCTCCGTCCGCCGCCGCCCAAATGCGTGAATCGAACGTTGAGGTGCAGGCCTGTCGTCTGCTGCACGACCAGCTCGATGAGTTTTTGTTTCTAGTAGCCTGTCTGTGCTCGCTACAACTATGCATGGTGATATGCTACGACAAAACCTGCGCGCGGGCGTGCGAAACAAGGCGTGATATTTATATTATGCGCATCCACGCATTTGCCGACACGAACGACGCGATCAGTGCATCCTACCATTTGTAAAAAGAAAAAGTGAACGGGAAAACAAGCTGTCATCGTGCACGTGTTCAGAGAAAAATGTCAAACATTTACCACTTTCACAGAATTACTTGCTGTGATTTCGTCGCAGCGTACGTCCTAACCATCGACGGCCGAAGCCGCCGTCTGCACGCGTCGCCTGACGGGCTAGCGAGGCTGCACCTAAACGCTGCATCCACAAGCTGGGAGGTTCAAAGGTGCACGGCACCGCGGCGGCACCTTAGCTGCACCCGCCACAATCGAGGACGGAGGTGCAGCGCACCGCAAAAAGGTGCAGAGAACCTCGGCTGAATCGAATAGACCTTTTTTGCAGCACCGGTTCTCTGCACCACACCGGAATTACCCGGAATCGAACAGATCGCGCGGTACGGCGATGGCGCGGGTGTTTCAAAAACGTTAAAAATGCGTTAGCTATTGCGAGATCGTTTTATAAATATGCTCGCGAACCACTGCACTAGCTTGCTTCCCCGAGCATAAACTAGACCTGAACGAGGTCAAAGTGCATAAAACCAAATCGTTGTTCTTTTATGTTGTTCTCCTTTCGGTGCTGTGCTTTTCTGGCAAAAAACTCCGTCAGCTGGCGCGTTCGCTCGTGCTTTTACCCTTATTTGATTATTTGTGAGAGTTTCAGCGCCATTGTGTTCTCGCTCTTTGCTTGCAATGTACTTGAAATCGCGAATCAGCTTACTCATAAACTTCACTTCTAGTTACCGATATCAGATCAGTGCAGTGGCGCACCGACGGGGGGGGGGGGGGGTCGGGTGTTGTAACCCCCCCTCCCCCACCCCCACCCCCCAAGGCCGACCTAATCCCATCCCACTCCGTAACTGCTCCTATGTCCTAGAAGAATGTGGCGCTAATGTCTCTGCAAAATGCCGAAAAAATAATAAAAATAATCATCATCATTGATGTTACTATTATTTGGCATTTTATTTACTGTTTTTTACACACGCAACAACTGTGTAATGGCATGCCCGGCCCTTCGTGAAAAATTGAACCCCTCCCCCCCCCGCCCCCTGGTAGAGATCCTGGGTGCGCTACTGGTAGAGCATTCCTCTACTTATTGCGCGCCTTCCTGAATAAAAATACGGTCTCTCAAAATTTTGCCCAAAATGCCAAAAAAGGTAAGACTATAGTATTGGGTTTTTTGTGAAATTTTGACTCGATCAGAAGTCGCACAAAATGCGTTTTCCCGCATCGTAGAGCATTCCTCTACTTATTGCGCGCCTTCCTGAATAAAATACGGTCTCTCAAAATCTTGCCAAAAATGCCAAAAAAGGTAAGACTATAGTCTTGGGTTTTTTGTGAAATTTGACTCGATCAGAAGTCGCACAAAATGCGTTTTACCGCATCGTAGAGCATTCCTCTACTTATTGCGCGCCTTCCTGAATGAAAATACGGTCTCTCAAAATTTTGCCCAAAATGCCAAAAAAGGTAAGACTATAGTATTGGGTTTTTTGTGAAATTTTGACTCGATCAGAAGTCTCACAAAATGCGTTTTCCCGCATCGTAGAGCATTCCTCTACTTATTGCGCGCCTTCCTGAATGAAAATACGGTCTCTCAAAATTTTGCCCAAAATGCCAAAAAAGGTAAGACTATAGTATTGGTTTTTTGTGAAATTTTGAC